>CM077151.1:279494529-279718556 GCA_039583875.1 Platanthera guangdongensis | reverse complement strand
GGGCATGAGTCCCGAAGACCAGGACGGATGCGGGTCTCATTCCAGAGCAACGTCGACCGTCTTCGCATGAGAGCACGGCAGACATGCCGGGCATTGATGCGGACGTAGCCTGCCACCCGCCTAAATCTGGACCCTCGGACGCGCCCCATACGTCAGAAGATGAGAGCCATCGCCACCAAGCTGGAGGAGCCCATTCGAGAGGAGGTCAAGAAGCTTCTGGAGGCGGGCTTCATCTCAGAGATCCAGTACCCAGGCTGGATCTCCAATGTTGTAATGGTAAAGAAGGGGGGAGAAAATGGAGGATGTGTATCGACTTTTCATTATTAAATAATCGTGCCCCAAGGATTGCTACCCCCCCCTGCCTCGAATCGACGCGCTGGTTGATTCAGCCGTTGGTTTTTCTGTTATGAGTTTTTTGGATGCTTTTTCAGGTTACATCAGATCGGATGCACCATCCTGACGTCAAGGACGTCTCCTTCATCACCAGGGAAGGGTGCTTTAGTTATAACATGATGCCCTTCGGGTTAAAAAACGCGGGGGCAACATACCAACGAATGATGGATCGAGTTTTCCAGGACCAGAGGGGTCGGAACCTAGAAGTCTACGTTGATGATCTCATGTAAAGAGCAAGGGAGTGAGCTCGCATCTCCAAGATCTGGAGGAAATGTTCGCCACCTTTGAAAGTTCAAAATGAGGTTGAACCCCTTAAAATGTGTTTTCGGGGCCAGTCGTGGGAAGTTCCTCGGGCACCTTCTGACCCCGGCGGGGGTAGAACCTAATCCCGATAAAGTAAGGGCCATCTTGGAGCTAGAATCACCGCGAAACGCTAAGGAGGTGCAGCGCTTGACAGGAAAGTTGGCCGGCCTTAGCAGGTTCCTCTCTAGGTCAGGAGACAAGTGCTCACCTTTTTTTAAAGTACTACGAGGGAATCAGAGATTTGAATGGACAGCAGAGTGCGAAGAAGCTTTTCAAAAGCTTAAGGAGCAACTCTCCCGAGCTCCTCTGCTTCAAAGCCCTAAAGAGGGGAAGAGTTGACCCTGTACCTAGGAGTGGGAGCAGAGGCGGTGAGCTCCGTCCTGGTCAGAGAAGAGGGAAAGAAGCAGCTGCCCGTTTATTATGTTAGCAGGATCCTAAGGAAGGCGGAGCTTCGCTACCCTATCCTAGAAAAACTGGCATACGCCTTGGTTATTTCGGCCAGGAAGCTCCGGCCATATTTCCAGGCCCATTCGATTAGGATGGTCACGGACCATCCTCTCCGAAAGATTTTTCGAAGGGGTAGAGCACTCGGGTAGGCTGGCCAAGTGGTCTATCGAGTTGAGTGAGTTCAACATTTCGTTTGTGCCAAGGCTCTCCATCAAAGCACAGGTGGTGGCCGACTTCTTGGCAGACTACGTCGCGGAGGACGGGGCCGAGGAGCCGCAGCAACCAGAAGCATGGAAGATAATGGTCGACGGGGCCTCGGGAAAGCACTCCCTTGGAGCAGGGTGGTACTGACAAGTCCTCAGGGAGTGACCATAAGACAAGCGGTCGCCTTGCATTTCCCCACAACCAACAACCAAGCAGAGTACGAGGCAGTGATAGCCGGCCTTCGCCTGGCCAGGAGCTCGAGATCAAGGACGTTGAGGTTTTCACAGACTCATTGGTAGTGGCGTCGCAGGTACGTGGAGAGTTCGAGGCGCGGGAACCCACCCTTGTGAAATATTTATCCAAGGTAAGGACGATCATCGGGGGGTTCCGGGCGTTCTCCATCCAGCACGTCCCCAGAGAAGAAAACACTGCTGCCGATCAATTGGCCAAGTTCGGACCTTGGAAGGAGGTGCGCTGACTGATTTATTCCACCCAGCGATTGAAGAGGGGGAGATAATGGAGGTGGATCGGCGGCCCTCGTGGTAGATCCTTTCGTTACTTTCTTTCTGACAGGAACCCTCCCTGGGGGGGTCAAGGAGGCAAGAAGCTTCCGCCATAAGGCGGCTCATTATCTCATACATGAAGGAGGACTACACCGGAGGATGCTCTCGGGTCTCCTAGCTCGATGCGTAACGGAGGAGGAGACCAGACACATTCTGGAGGAGGTGCACTTCGGGAATGTGGTAGTCATTCCGGAGGGAGGACGTTGGAAGCAAGGGTGGTCAGACAAGGGTACTTCTGGCCCACCCTGAGGAAGGACGCGACAGAGTTTGCGAGGAAGTGCCGGAAGTGCCAGCTCTACGCCCCCCTCCAGCTCTTGCCGGCTCAAAAGCTCCGAAGCATTACAGCACCATGGCCTTTCGCCATTTGGGGAATGGATCTAGTTGGGCCTTTTCCTCCAGCTAGTGGGCAAAGAAGATTCCTCCTGGTTATGATAGATTACTTCTCCAAGTGGCTGGAGGTTAAGGCGCTAGCAAGGGTGACCTCTCAAGTCATCAGGAACTTCGTCTGGGGGGAGATCATTTGCAGGCACGGGCTGCCTCGAGCCATCGTCACGGATAACGGCCCCCAGTTCGCTAGCGAAGAGTTCATCAGCTTCTGCACTCAGCAAGGCATCGACCTCAGGTTTGCCTCTGTCCACCACCCCAGGAGCAACGGTCAGGTGGAGGCGGCGAACAAGGTTATCGTTAACTTACTAAAAAAGAAGGTAGAGAATCTGAGAGGGAACTGGGTAGAGCAGCTCCCCTCGGTCCTGTGGGCTCTAAGAACAACCCCGAACACGACCACTGGTGAGACCCCTTTCAAACTTTCCCATGGTTGTGAGGCGGTACTACCAGTGGAATTCGAGGTCCGATCCCCACGAGTTGCGGCTGCAGGTGATGTAGACGAGGCATGGAGGATGGAAAATGAGGATGGTCTGCGCCTCTCGCTAGACCTGGCGGAGGAGCTGCGAGACGTAGCGGCCATCAGACAGGAAGAAATTAAGCGACGAATGGCAAAACACTTCAACAAGCATATCAGGATAAAGCAATTCACGGAAGGAGATCTAGTACTAAGAAAGGTTGATGCGGCAGGGAGGTCCGCCCCGGTGGGAAAGCTCATCCAAATTGGGAGGGACCCTATATTGTAGAGAAAGTGTTGAGAGCGGGGGGTTACTACCTCCAAGATGTGGAGGGTAGGGCCTTGAACCATTCCTGGAGTGGGGATGACTTAAAACGTTTCTACCCATGAGAGGGGAGTGCGGTAGATATGTACTCAAAGCATGATCAATATAATATATTTCTCGAAACATCTCTTGTTTTGTTTATCATGAAGTCCTAAAAGCAGGTTTGAGATCTTCATCGGCACCCCGAGCTCGGCTCGGCCCCAGTAGACCCGCTGCGCAGGCTCCCATCTAGCTGGCAGGTCCGAAGGCTCGCCTGTGGGGGATAGGTTTTGAGTTGAGATCTTCATCGGCACCCCGAGCTCGGCTCGGCCCCAGGTAGACCCGCTGCGCAGGCTCCCATCTAGCTGGCAGGTCCGAAGGCTCGCCTGTGGGGGATAGGTTTTGAGTTGAGATCTTCATCGGCACCCGAGCTCGGCTCGGCCCCAGGTAGACCCGCTGCGCAGGCTCCCATCTAGCTGGCAGGTCCGAAGGCTCGCCTGTGGGGGATAGGTTTTGAGTTGAGATCTTCATCGGCACCCCGAGCTCGGCTCGGCCCCAGGTAGACCCGCTGCGCAGGCTCCCATCTGGCTGGCAGGTCCGAAGGCTCGCCTGTGGGGGATAGGTTTTGAGTTGAGATCTTCATCGGCACCCCGAGCTCGGCTCGGCCCCAGGTAGACCCGCTGCGCAGGCTCCCATCTAGCTGGCAGGTCCGAAGGCTCGCCTGTGGGGGATAGGTTTTGAGTTGAGATCTTCATCGGCACCCCGAGCTCGGCTCGGCCCCAGGTAGACCCGCTGCGCAGGCTCCCATCTAGCTGGCAGGTCCGAAGGCTCGCCTGTGGGGGATAGGTTTTGAGTTGAGATCTTCATCGGCACCCCGAGCTCGGCTCGGCCCCAGGTAGACCCGCTGCGCAGGCTCCCATCTAGCTGGCAGGTCCGAAGGCTCGCCTGTGGGGGATAGGTTTTGAGTTGAGATCTTCATCGGCACCCCGAGCTCGGCTCGGCCCCAGGTAGACCCGCTGCGCAGGCTCCCATCTAGCTGGCAGGTCCGAAGGCTCGCGCCTGTGGGGGATAGGTTTTGAGTTGAGATCTTCATCGGCACCCCGAGCTCGGCTCGGCCCCAGGTAGACCCGCTGCGCAGGCTCCCATCTAGCTGACAGGTCCGAAGGCTCGCCTGTGGGGGATAGGTTTTGAGTTGAGATCTTCATCGGCACCCCGAGCTCGGCTCGGCCCCAGGTAGACCCGCTGCGCAGGCTCCCATCTAGCTGGCAGGTCCGAAGGCTCGCCTGTGGGGTATAGGTTTTGAGTTGAAATCTTCATCGGCACCCCGAGCTCGGCTCGGCCCCAGGTAGACCCGCTGCGCAGGCTCCCATCTAGCTGGCAGGTCCGAAGGCTCGCCTGTGGAGGGATAGGTTTTGAGTTGAGATCTTCATCAGCACCCCGAGCTCGGCTCGGCCCCAGGTAGACCCGCTGCGCAGGCTCCCATCTAGCTGGCAGGTCCGAAGGCTCGCCTGTGGGGGATAAGTTTTGAGTTGAGATCTTCATCGGCACCCCGAGCTCGGCTCGGACCCAGGTAGACCCGCTGCGCAGGCTCCCATCTAGCTGGCAGGTCCGAAGGCTCGCCTGTGGGGGATAAGGTTGGGTCAAGCAATCTCCATCAACATCAAACTGACAAGGCAGAATTCACTTTGGCAGAATAGTGTGAAAAGTCCCTTAAGCGGCACTACACCTTAATATCCTCACTTAGCCCTGAAATACAAGAATGAACAAAGGGAAAAAGGGTGTGGAGTAGAGCAGGAGGCAGCACTCGCAGCGGACGGCTTTTGAGGATCGTCTCGCCGTGGCGAAGGGGCACTCGCGGGGCAAGCCATTGCGCCAACTCGCGGACGTTGAGCGCGTCGAGAACCCGTCTCGCGTAGGGCATAACAGCAGAAAAGCATATATACGGAAAAGTTACGTGGCGAGACAAAGTAGTAGTACCGTCCCGCAGGCAAAAAGCAAACCAGAGATTAACCTCACAAAAAATAAGAAATAAAATTAGAAGACAGCTAAATTGAGCACTCGCTCGTCACTTGGCAGATGCCACAAAATATAGTTTGAAGTCTTTACATCAGGAGGAGGAGAGAGTGATTCTAAATCTTGGAGGTGGCGCATCAGTCCTCCTCGCCGGATGAAGAATCATCGCTCTCCTCGCTATAGAGCTCAGGGACCAAGTCGCGCGCGGTTACTGTCTCAGAATCGTCCTTCACAACCCCCAGGTCTTTCATCATCTGCAGCACCAGCTCAGCCCCGCGGACGCCAGCGTCTCGGCATTGCTCCTCGACTTCTTCATAAGAATAATGTGGCGGGGGAGTCTGGAAGGGCTCGCGGCGAGATGACGACGCGGCAGCCGCCTGGAGGCGCGCATTCTCAGCCGTCAGCGCCTGGACCTCCTCCTCCAAGGCCGCCACACGCGAACGAAGTTGTCCCGCCGTCTCGGCATCCTGCGGGATGACCTAGCAATTAGCCAAGAATCGTGGAAAAGAAAAGACACAAGGGAAAAAGAGAGTTGTGGCTTACCACACCGCCTTGGGCCTTCGCGAGAGTGACTCGGCATCTGACAGCCTTCTCGCTAGACCAGCAGATTTCTCCCGTTCCGCCTCCAGGTTTTCCTCGCTGGCCTTCCATTTTGAATTGATGTAAATAAGACGGCGAGAGGAACGGTGCGAGAACTCCAAGGCCCGCATCTGATGGTGGCAGGTTTTCAGCACAAGGTCCTTGGTGGACTCGCTTTCAGGCGAAGTGGCGTCAAGGCCACCATAGAGGCCGTATCCGATGGCAAAGGCGTGGCTGGAAGGGACCTCTTGCTCTTTCCATGACGGAAGGAGGGTAGAGATGGACACGCGGTTGGCGTCCCGCCCCCACAACAGAACCGGGTCGCCAACGGCATCGTGAACCACGGGAACCCAGGTTGTAATTCATGTGAGAGGCGGGGCGGGACGACCAGATGAGTCGCCCTCGCGAGAAGAAGAAGCAGCCACCGTCTCAGGACCAGCAACCCGCGGGTTGGAAGCAGTGGCGGGCAGGCTGGAAGCAGCAGCAGGATGATCGGAAAGCACCGTCTCGCGGATAGGCGAGACGGCCTGGTGATTAGGCAAGGGAGGTGGTGGAGTTTCCCCTAAAGAGATAGGGCTCCCTTGAGGAGCCTTCCCCTTTTCCTTGGAGATGACTACAACTTTCTTCATCTTCTTTTTTGGAGGGCTGGAGCGGGAGGGGACCGTGCCATCTCCGGGACGCTTCGGTGGGATAACCGCCAGGGACTCTCTCGCCGCCTCTGCCGCTGCATTGGCGAGATCAAGACCCTTGGCAGGGTGAATATTGCTCTTGTAAGGAGGGATGCTGGAATGATTCGCTCACCTAAAAGCGAACGGGGGTTAGAAAGAAGCGAGATGACAAAATAGCAAAGAGAGAAGAACTGAAGAATACCCTCGCCCGGGAGCACTGGGAGAAGCGAGTCGAGGCCTCGCCGCAAGAAGTTGACCTCGAAGTTCTTGCCAGCAAGGTATTCGCACAGCAGCTTCTCTGGCCCACTGACTTGGGGGGTGGCGTAGAAGCTCTCTGGCGGAGAGACCGGCGCGAGAGGGATGCCACCAAAGTCAGCCCGGTCTCCCCGGATGAAGACGAATCGGGTGAGCCAGTGATGGTTCTTGTTAGGCGTCTCGCATACCTTGAGCCCCTGCCCAGTGAAATACGAGACGCCGTCGGCGTTGGCGTGGTAGATGAAAAGCTTGCGGAACGCCGTCAAGCTAAACTCGATGCGCTCCCGGCGCATATAGTAGGCGAATGCGATCAACACCGAAATCGCGTTAGGGTTGAACTGCGCCGGGACGACGCCGAAGTACTTGAAGGTTTGCTTCACCTCAGGCCAGAGGGGCAGTCGCAACCCCGCCTCGAAGTGCGAGACGGGGAAGGCGAGTTCCCCAGGGTAGTATGTGTTGATGCACTCGCCGACCTTTGGGGGACGCGACTCGATCCCCTCCCCCAGATACTCGCGGGCAAACTTATCATGGTCTTCCGAGGGAGCCTGCCGAGCGGGAAGTCATGGTCAGTAAACCTCTTCCCGCAGCGACTGCGCCCCTCGCCCTCCTCCACTTTCTTCTTACCCATCTTCTTTGGCGAATTGATCCTAGGCGAGACGAAGGAGGAATTAGGCGAGAATGGGCCGCGAGACGGAGAGGTCAGAGGGTCAAGACTCGGCTAACAGCGAAGGCGGAAAGTGCGGTATCTAATCCCGGACTAGGCATATTTATAACTAATGCAGGGCCAATGATTAAAAGGGCGGGAAAATAAGGGGGAGAGGAAGAGTCGACGCCTTTTTCTCTCTCCTATACCTCGAACGGCGCGACCCGTCACAATCAGGAAAAATAATAAATAAATATCTAGCATAAATTAAAAAGGAGGATTAAAAAAGAGAGAAAAATTAAGCCTTGAAAATATATACATGCAATCAGACATCATCCCGCAGGAGGGCAAGCTCCCGGCACACTTTGGCGAGACTGCCATTATTACAAATCTTGCGAGAAGTAGAGAAAGATGGATAACGGGACGAACATTCTTCAGTATGGGCGCCACTCCCAGCGGCCGCCGCGAGCTCCCCCGCGAGGAGGTCTGCCCCGCGAGTGGAAGGAGCGGATGGTTTTAAGGCCACGCCGCGCGAGACGGAGCTGCATATCAGTCTCATTGATGATGGCCTCGGGGTCGGTGCCGTCGACATCCGCTCGGCATTAGCTCCAGAAGATAGACGAGCGCACTCGCCCTCCAGCGACTCGATGCGCTTCTCCGCGGCCTGTTTGTCTAAAGTCAAGGAGTGAATGAGGCGCGCATGCTTCCGGAAGAGCTCAGCCGTCTTCCGCTTCATTTCCACTGGATCTGAGGGATCGCCCAGATAGTCTTCAATCCCGTCTGCAAGAGGAGGCGAGACAGAGAGTTTCTTTGGCTGCTCCTCAATAGGGGAGTTGGCTCGAGAATCTGCGCAAGGAGTGCAGGGGCAGGGTGGAAGAGGCACTCGCAGGAGAGAGTGAGAGTAGCGAAGGGGATTCAAAAGGGCGAGGGAGGGTCCCTTACCAGGATGGTGAGAGGTATCGGCAGCCGGGGAGGGGTCGTCCCTCCTCTCGCTGGGAGTAGTTGGAGGAGTAGATGAGGGTAGCGAATCAAGCTCCTCGCAACGGGCAGAAGAACCATCTCGCGGGCTCCTCGGGGACGGCGGAACCACAAGAGCCCCCTGAAAAAGCATTAGTCAACAAAAGAGCACCCGGTCGCGGAAATAACAGTAGTAATCGCGAGTACCCGCCTCTTTTTCCGTGGAGGGCGCAAGGGGAGTGGGGACAGGTTTCAAAGAAACACGAGACGAATCTACTGCTGCAAGTGAAGGGCCCCCAGCCTTCGTCTTCTTCGAGCGAGACGACGGGGCGAGGGGACGAACCAGAGAAGAGGTAAAAGCAGCCACGTTGGCCTTATGTTGCTCTCGCACTAGGGCGAGACGTTCGCGAAAACTTTGACTGTGCGTCATTCTGTGAAACTCGAGGACAGGGAAGAAGAAGAATATGCAGAGCGGGGCATCAGGAGTGCAGGGCAGGAGTCATATATTTATAGACCCCAGTTGGGGACTTCAGAAGATTCCTCATAAATACGTTTTTTAATGCACCTTGAATAACGAGCCTCGGTTGAACATTCTTTTGAGCTTAGAGTAATCTCAAAAAGAGCGGGGATTGTGTACAACCTCGGGCTCGCAAAGAGCCCTCAAAAAGCAAACAGATCGAGATAGGCCAAGGGGACCAGGAGGGCCCACTCGCAAGCGGCGAGACGATGGGCTCCCCAAAGAGCAAAAATGCCCCACCTAGAGGCGAGAGGATCTCCAAAGGCGAGAGGCTCCGGCGAGACGGGCGGTGGGTCCTTCTCGCCGGTAGGTGCCTTTCCTCTCGCCAGGGGGGAGAAGGCCTTTCTTATTTTCCCTATCAAAGCAGGGGTTTTTACTCTTCTACCCCGGGTATTTTTTACCCTCTTACCCTTGGTGGACTGCGTATAGCTCCTCAGAACAGCGAAGTTTGGCTGTTGGCAGACCCGGCCAAGGGTATCCCGGTAATTTCAGACCGGAGCAGTTTTGTTATTGGCAGTTCAGATTCTGAAATCTATAAATAAGTCCATAGGGGTTCTTCAGAAGGGACCTTTTTTCAGACTCTTAAGAGGATTCATTGGCACGGTCTTCTGAGGAACTCCAAGCCCAGCTTTTGGCTTTGGAGGGGAAGCTCTCTGTGACCTTCCGGGTAAGCGGTGGGACCTCCCTGCTGCGGCTTTGGGCCAGTTTTCCAATCCTTCACGACCAGTCGGAGGTCGGAGCTTGGGCCAAGTAGGAGTCGGCTACGCCCCTATTTTGTGAACATTTTGTCGGAGTCAAATTTTGGCTTCAACATTGCTGCTAATGGCTCTCTCCGCCATCGCAGGTAAAGAGACTGTCACATGTTCTCCGACCTATCACTGTCCTCTGTTTTGCATGTCCTGTCTTTTATTCGCAATTTTCTTTCCATTAGTCACTTAATTTCTTTAAACTGTTCTGTGACCTACTTTCCTGATGTTTGTGTATTTCCGGATCTGAATACGAGACGGACGCTTGGCAGTGGTAGGAACGTTGGTGGACTGTACTTGCTGGACCAGTCTTCTTCCAGTGCTTTTTCCTCCACCAGATCTCCGACTCTACATGACATTCAACGCTGGCACCAGCGTCTTGGCCACCCTTCGCCTCTTTATCTTACTAAATTGTTTCCTGTTTTTAACTCTTTAATTCAATCATTTTCTTGTGATGCATGTGAACGCTCTAAACATGTCCGTCAGAGTACTAGTCATTTGTCTGACCCTAGTTTCTGTCCATTTGATGTTATTCACTCTGATGTTTGAGGCTCGTCTCTAATGTTATATTTATCTGGTTATAAATGGTTTGTTACTTTTATTGATTGTCACTCCCGCGTTACGTGAGTTTGTCTGCTTAAAAAGAAAAGCGATGTCCTTTCCTGTTTTCATACGTTTCATAAGATGGTGAACCAATAATTTAGTGGCCGAACGGAAGAATAAACACTTGCTGGAGGTGGCTCGGTGTTTACTCCTTGCTATGCACCTTCCCAAATCCTACTGGGGTGATGCAGTTCTTACAATTGTTCATCTCATTAACCGTCTTCCGTCTCGCGCCCTTTCATTTGATACGCCCCTATCGCGTCTTGTCAAACAACACATCGTCCACACCTCTCATCTTGCTCCTCGTATCTTTGGCTTTGTCTGTTTTATCCATGTTCATACCCCGCATCGTGATAAACTTGATGTGCGTTCCCTGCGGTGTATTTTCGTTGGGTACTCCCTACCACCAAAAGGTATCGTTGTTATTATCCTCCAACTCGACGCTACTATTGCACTGTGGATGTAACATTTTGCGAGGGGGAGTCGTACTTTAGTCCTCGTCAGGGGGAGACGAGAAGTGACGGTGACAAGAACATCGAATCTCCTCTTCCAATTGTTAACATCGAATCTCCTCTTCCAATTGTTGCCACTCCTCTTCCTTCCACCTCCACTCCACCTATATTATACACGTACTCACGTCGTCCCAAGACTGTTGAGCAAGTGCAGACTGTGAATGTTCCGCCAATGCCAGTGACTGTCTCAGCTCCAGATTCAGATGATGATCTCCATGTTCCTCTTGCACGTCTTATAGGTAAAAGGGGTGGCACCAAACACCTCATTGCCAACTACATTTGTTATACTCATCTATCTCACGCTCATAAAGCTTTTATCTCCTCTTTGTCATCTATTGTGATTCCTAAGACATGACAGAAGACTGTTCAGATACCTGAATGAAAACAGGCTATGGAGGAGGAACTGAGTGCCTTGGATAAAAAAAACATGGCGGCTCACTAGCCTTCCCCCTGGGAAGCGAACAGTTGGATCCTGTTGGGTCTTCACCGTCAAATAGAACCAAGATGGGGTGGTGGAGCGATACAAAGCATGTTTAGTGGCTCGAGGATATACCCAAGCTCAAGGCATTGACTACAAGAGATCTTTGCTCCTGTTGCCAAGATGAACTCAATCTGTGTGCTTCTTTCTTGTGCTGTGATTCGTGGATGGGAGCTACTGCAGCTCGATGTCAAGAATGCATTCCTGCATGGTGATCTGGAAGAGGTATATATTGATATTCCTCCGGCCTTGATGTCAAAGAGTCCAACCGGAGGGTCTGTCGCCTGCTAAAATCACTCTATGGCCTGAAACAGTCTCCGAGAGCGTGGTTTGGGCATTTCATCAAGACCATGCTACGACTTGGATATACTCAAAGTCAAGCTGATCATACTTTATTCATCAAGAGGAATGGTGCTCTGGTTTCTATCCATATTGTGTATGTGGACGACATCATCATTACCAGAGATGATTTGGATGAGATCAAGTACTTGAAGAACAACTGGGCGAAGAATTTGAAGTCAAGAATCTTGAAAAGCTGAAATATTTTTTGGGAATTGAAGTTGCGAGGTCCCGGCAGTGGATCTTCATCTCCCAAAGGAAGTATACTCTTAATCTTCTGGAGGAGACTGAGATACTTGGGTGTGTTCCTGTTGACACTCCAATTGAGGCTAATCATAAGATTGATGCAGATATTAGTGGGGAGAAAGCGGACACCTCAAAATACCAACGACTGGTTGGGAGGCTCATTTATCTGTCCCATACTCGTCTGGATATCACGTGTGCGGTGGGTGTCCTAAGTCGGCATATGCACTCCCTTACGTTATGTCATCAGCAGACGGCCTTTAGGGTGTTGCGATATCTCAAAAAGACACCCGGGCGTGGGATTCTGTTCAAGGCTAATCAGTCGTTGGAGGTTGAGGTATTTACTGATGCTGATTGGGCTGGTAGTCAAGATGACAGAAAGTCAACCACGGGGTACTGCACATTTGTGGGAGGCAACCTGGTTTCATGGAAGAGCAAGAAGCAAAACGTGGTTGCTCGCTCAAGTGCTGAAGCAGAATACAGAGCTATGACTCAAGGCGTTTGTAAGGGACTTTGGTTAAGAACCATTCTCCAAGATTTGGGCCTTCAGGTGAACAAAACTATTACTATCTACTGTGACAACAAGACAGCCATCAACATTGCACACAAGCCAGTTCAACATGACCGGACCAAACATGTGGAAGTTGATAGACACTTCATCAAAGACCACCTCGATAAGGGGAATATCTGCACTCCGTTTGTGAGCTCATTTTATCAACTTGCCGATGTTTTCACCAAGGGGCTATGCAGCAACAACTTCAAGAACAATACTGACAAGTTGAGAATGATCGATATATATTCCCAACTTGAGGGGGAGAGTTGAATATTCGTTTTTATTTTCGATACCGGGTTTATGTATTCCACGTGATATGTCACGTGCTAATGTATCTATATATATGAATGTGTTGCCCGGTTTAGGGTATCAGCAAATTAATTCCCGATTTCTACTTATTCTAGAAGGGGGTAGAATAATCTAGAATATTTTTAAAGAGTGCGAACCTTTTAGATAACTCTAGATGTGTATAGAGGTGTGTAGAATGATATGGATTTGGTAGAAATTTGGAGTAATCTAGATTAGTCTAGAATACTCTTGAATATTGTATATAGTGTGGAAGCTTGTACACAGCTATGAGAGAAGTGTATAATAGTTTAGAAGAATATTGAATAGAAAGTTTCTAGAGTGTTCCCTTGATTGGAGGGAAACCACTTGGAGTCTATAAAAAGGCGATGAGTGCTCATTGGAGGCAAGGAATCTTAGAAGCAGTCTTGAAAGCAATTTTGGAATCAATCCAAGCAATGCATGTAAGCCACCAAAGAGTCAACAGTAGTAAAGCTTCATAATTGTGAATAGAAGTTTGAGTATTATTGAGTGTTCTCCTCTTTCCACCATATACTTATGTGTGTCTGCTACTAGATGAGAGGTGAAGGCTGTCTTAGATATTATGATGGGCACAAAAAGGAGCTAAGGCCGCATGGATCTAGGTTTGAGCGTGGGTATGTGTTGGAAAAATCAATAGTTATGTGTGCCCTCTTGAGAGTAGTATTAGGATGAGTGATCTCCTGGTAAGTGTTGTAGGCTACCTATGGAAGGGGAAAAAATCATGCAATTTAGCTTAGTGTGAGATGAGTTGAACCAAAATGGACAATACTTTTGATATTATGGGCCGGGTTGTAACATACTTATGAGTTTGTATAGTGATTTATATAGAGGTTGATCTGGGAGTTTATCTAAAGTTTGTGTTTTCTATGATTTTATCTTGGGATTTGTCTAGAGGTTTATTCAAGGGCTTGTCGTGAGGTTTGCCTAATCATTTCTTTAAAAGTGCATAGGAGTCTCTCATGAGTTTTATATAGGGTTGATCTAGTGGTTTACCTATGGATTTATCTAGGTATTTATCTAAGAGTGTATCTACATGATTATCATTAGGATTTATTTAGGGGTTGTCTACATGTTTATGTTAGGTTTATCTAGGGGGTTATGAATGGTTTCCTTATGATTTCTTTATGGGTTTATCTAGGGGTTAATCTATCTTAATGTATGTAGAGTTTATTTAGGGGTTCCTTTAAGAGATTTGTTTAGGGGTTTTGTCTTGTGTTTGTTTATATGATTTACCTCGGGCGAGTTTTTATCTATGAGTTTATTTACTAGTTAACCTAGTGGTTAATCCGAGAGTTTATTTTAAAGTCTATCTAAATTTTTATCTATGGATTTATCACGAGTTTGTGTAATAGTTTGCTTTGGGGGTTTGTCTAGGAGTTCATCTATGAGTTTGTCGTGTTCGATCCTACCCAATCATTTTATGCCATGTGTCATACACTTCTGCGTATGCAGCCGAAAAGAGCGGAAAATGAGCGGTGGAGAAAAAAAACAAAATCGGTGTTCTGTACGTAAAAATTTCGGGAGTTTCGGGCAGTTCTAAGCTAATAAAGAACGTGTGGATTCGGATATAGAAAAGGCAATCATTGATCAAGAATATTTAACATATGGTGGTGGTGGTCCTCTCTTAAAGATGATGCTGTTAGCTTTGAAAAAGAGAATCCTTTATAAGCAAAAAGTAATGGTGTTGGATTGAGAATCAGTGCAAACTATACACGGATGCATAGACACCCCAAATTTAGAGGAGAAACATTTAAAAAATCAAATAAATTTCACTTCTGAGTGAGTAATTTACCACACGGGCCTTGTTTGAATGCCTGCAAAAGATGAGCTTGTAAAAATATGATAAATTTATTTAAGTTAATCAATCATTAAATATATGAATACCAAATTTACTAACTGAAAGAGTTTTCTAGAAATTGATTAGCTCAGAAATAAATTAATTAATTTTGAATTGCTTGCGGTTTAATTTTTTTTTTTGCTATTTCACCCTAAGCAAATATTGAATCTTGGCGAGACACTTTAGAAAAGAAGGGTTTTAGGTTGAGCAGGATAAGACGGAGTATCTCGAGCTTAAATTTAGTTGTGCAAGAAGGAAGGATGACTTCGCTATTAAGCTGGGTGATCAAGATATTTCCTGTAGTGAGTGTTTTAAATATCTTGTATCGATAGTTCAAAAAGATGGAGGTATTGATAAAGATGTGACACATAGAATCCAAGTGAGTTGGTTAAAAGTGGAGAGGAACGTCAGCGATCTTATGTGATCGTAAAGTACCATTAAAACTTAAAAGAAAGTTTTATCGTGCTGCAATTAGACCAGCGATGCTCCATGGTTCTGAGTGTTGGACAGTGAATTGTGTACATGAGCAAAAAATGAGTTGCGAAGATGAGAATGCTTATAGGTGGATGTGTGGACACACAAGATTGGATAAAATTAGGAATGAATGTATCAGGGATAAGACAAGAGTAGCACTAATTGCAGAGAAGATGCGAGAAGCTCGATTAAGCTGGTTTGGACACGTACAAAGGAGACCATTAGAAGCACCAGATAGGCATTGTGAGAGTCCAGTCACTAGGCATGTTAAACGAGGGAGTGATAGTCCAATAAAGACGTGGAATGAAACTATAAGGAAAGGCATGATGTACTTAGACATTAGTGAGATTATGACTAAAGATAGGGCACAATGACAACAAATGATCCATATAGCCGACCCCACTATAGTATGATAAATGTTTGAGTGTTGTTGTTGTTTTGAATAATGAAAATACCTAAAAAATTAAGGCAATAACTGTGTAGGCTGACTTTGTCTATGTGCAAGCCAAAGCCTATACTGGTTATTTTAAAAATAAGCCTATACAAGTTCACAACTTCCTATGCTTTTTTTAGTTTGGCCTACATTTATCCTTGTACTGCATATAGCCAAAAATGACTTGCATTTAACATCACCCAAAATTAATTACTCCGGCAAATTAATGAAAACGGAGTATTTTTAAGCCCTAGCAAATTAATTACGCCGCAAAACTCAGATGATCACTCCAACCTATGGGATTTTCCAAGTATTGGTGAGACTAGGGCTCCGTTTGGGGGGACTTATTTTCACCGGTCAAGCGGTTACGACCGCATGAACCGGGCCTTAATTAAGATCCGGTTCATGCGGTCGTAACTGCTTCACCTGTGTAAATAAGTCCCCCCAAACGTAGCCTTGGTCCCTCATTAATAGTCACACCTCACTTAAATACTCGAACAATATTAATGAGGGTCCATCCTACCAGTCAGGTGATTGATAATGTATCGGATGGTGTTCAAGCTAGAAGAAAAACTTTTACCAAGGTCATGCTCTTTGGCTTTGTTTGAGGGGATTTATTTTCACCGGTCAAGCGGTTAAGATCTGGTTCATGCGGTCGTAACCACTTGAATTAAGGTCCGGTTCATGTGGTCGTAACCGCTTGACCGGTGAAAATAAGTCTCCCGAAACGGAGCCTTAAGCTCCATATCCCAAATAAAGCGTAATAAGGCTCCGTTTGGAGGTACTTATTTTTACCGGTCAAGCGGTTACGACCGCATGATCCAGACCTTAATTAAAGTTCAGTTCATGCGGTCGTAATCGCTTGACCAGTGAAAATAAGTCCCCCCAAAAGGAGCCTAAGTTTGAAGATGTAAATAATGATCCTAATTGGATTATGCTATGCAGGAACAAACCGAGTTCTGCTGTCATTTCGCCGCCGCCGGTTGGAATGAGGAAGGCTGACGGACACACTTTGTCCTCCCATTTTGCTGTGGATACTGGAAGGAGGAAGGGCCCTTATTTATGCTCTTTTTCATTGCCGCGGGCTTGAAGGAAGAAGCCCACTGGCTGGAAGGACCAAAAAATTCATGTAATCAGCTAGCATAGTGCGAGAGCAGGGGTTAAATGTTGATGGAATTACTCGAGGGCTTGGTTTGTCATTTCACCAGATCTAGGAAGCGATTTCGTATCATAATGATCTTGATGCTTCGAATAACGACACGACGGAGAACACCAAACGAAGCTAATCTCTGTAACAGGCGACCCCGTCTTATATCTGCGCTCTTTTAGTGCTGATATTGTATTTGCGATCTGCAGTCTTTTTTATTGTACTTCAGGCACAAGCTTGTGACAACAATCTTGTTTCAGGCTTGCTGATCAATGAAATTCATGGGATAATTATGTAAAAAAAGGTATTGTATTATTTCTTAATCAAACGGTATACAAATGGCATGATACCCTAACCTATATATCAAAGTCAGAAATGCAATGCTCTTTTTTCATAAGGATTCATAGTACTCAGGACTCTCAAATAAAATTAATTTTCTAGTGTACGTATATATGATATTTGAGTTTTGATGTGTAAATCATAATGTGAACGTAGTGGTTATGAACAGCCGTTCTTTAATGTCCGATCTGATATAAAAAAATTCGTGCATTTTATGCTCAAAATTAGTTTATTTTTTTGGTAACGGTGATAACCTGTCTTGCCAAACATACATTCTATGATAATGATGTTTTTGATCAAAATCACCGGAGCGGAGCAGATAAGTAATGCCAAATGAAGCCAATTTGTCACAAAAAAACATTATTTGGATAATAAAAAATGTTTTTTTATTTAATGTTAATTTATGATCACTTCATTCATAATGGGCTCATAGCTGGAACAAAGAGGCTAAATATTTTCTCATTCTTGTATTATTAGAACGCTTATATTTGCATATCTATAATAGCTATTTGCATTCTCAAAAACTTTAATTCTTACTAAAAAAATAACCTCTAATTATCGCCCCTCATTTGAAGCGTAATCACTTCGTGCTTCCCCTTTACCTCTGCGGTTAACTCACAACTACCTGCAAACAATTTCCTACAGTTGATGCCACCACCGCGTGGACCTACAATTACAAATATATGCGCTCTATTATTAATAATAAGTGAGTGGGCAAATTAGTGCGAATGGATTAATGGAATGGATTTTTGACAATGAATTTTAAAATATTTAATAACTATTTAAATATATATATATATATATATATATATATATATATATATATATATATATATATATATATATATATATACTATTCTAAAAAAAAAAGTATGAGAGTCTGGCAATAAAAATGAGTTCGAAAATAGGCTAATTATATAGGTCATCAGATTTGACTGTTTTATTCCTTAACCGTTGGATCTGAGACTGCAAATAGCGGATTAGGTTTGGAGATCTGGATCTCACGGTCAAGGCCACCGCCGGCGGTGGCCCCGTCGGAGCGTCGCCGGATTACCGCCGGCAGGTTCGCCTGCTCCTGGTCAGGCCGCCGGTGGTCTCCGGTCAGGCTGCCGGCGATGGAGGAGACCGTGATTTTTTTTTTATTTTTTAAAATTATAAAAATTAAAATATAAAATATATTAAAAACGTAAATTAAAATATTAATATATAAAATATATTTAAAATGTAAATTAAAATATATTTAAATTTAAAAAATAAAATTTAAATTATAAAATAGGTCTCACATTGACCCGGGGGCGGGCGGAGCCCGCCGGGTGGGGGGTGGGCGGAGCCCACCGTCATCGGCCGAGTATGACATGTGACCCTCAAACCGTGCCCGTGTATATATAATAATATATATTAAATAAGGAATACCCAATAGGACGAGCCCTTGACGATAATGGCTACTTTTTGGCTCTGGTCATGCTTTTTAAAAGTGAGAAGTAGCCGCGCACTCTGAAGTCTGAACCCACTCTTCCCAATTCTGTCTCTCCTCCGCCTCTACGGGCGGCCGCCATGTTCTTCACCGCCGGCGCTCTGCTGTCCTTCCTCCTCCTACTCTGTCTAGCGCTAATCCATGAAACCCAAGAAGCCGCCTCATCTAACATAGGCGTGGGCTCTAGTCTCTCCACCAACTCCGCCGACTCATGGCTTTCCCCCTCCGGCCGCTTCTCCTTCGGCTTCTATTCCAAGGGAGAGGGATTATCATTCCTAGCAGGCATACGGCTCATCATTAATTCTTCAGCATCCATGGTGGTTTGGACGGCCAGGCCAGACCTGGAGCCCTTTTCCAAGTACGCGATTCTCACATTCGCCGCCGGCGGGTTTCTCCTTACTCCGAACAGTGGAGGCGCTCCGCCCTTTTTCCTCTTCAACTTCTCCTCATCCGCCTCCTCCGCCGCCATGCTCGACAAGGGCAACTTCGTCGTCTACAGAACAAACCCCCCTGTTATCAAACAGACCTCGGCCGCCGCCGCAGCGGACAAAGAAGGCAAGCTCGGCCCAGCTGATTCCGCATTGGACCCTAACAAAGGCGACGGATCGCCCTATTCCAGATGTCGTGCAGACGGCCCCTGCCCGGATCCCTATGACCGGGGCTGTAGCAGCATTACTGGTTGCAGGGCCAGCTCAAACTCTACCAGCATCATCTGGAGGAGCTTCGATTACCCGACCGACACCATTCTAGGAGGCCAATCCCTGCCGTGCGGCCAAAACCTCACCTCCACACCCGCCGCCGCCGCCGCCGGGAACAAAAACCCATCAATCGAGGAGGCTCACGTCCTCAGTATGCAGTGCGATGGTAACCTCGTCATCTACCCTGCTAACTCCTCCGCCGCGATCTGGGCTTCTACAACTTCGGGCTACTCCTACAGCAGCCTCGTCCTCGACGAAAAGGGCCTTCTCTACTTGCAAAATGATCTGGGCAGCAACAAGGATCTCTCCGGGTATAAGCCCCAAAATATACAAGAAGATATGATCTACGCCGCGAGGCTCGACGCCGGCGACATTTTCCGGCTGTACGCGGTTAACCTCGACGCCAACACCAGCACCGAGGTGAACGATATTCCCTATTACAAGAACAAGTGCTACGACCCAGAAATCTGCGGCGTGAACAGCTTCTGCTTGATCGTAAACGACGCCCCAGAATGTAAATGCGCGCCCGGTTTTACTTACATTCAAGCCAGCGCGGAGAGAGCCGGGTGCCAGAGGAGCCGAGTGTTGCCTAGATGTAATACCGCCGGAGGCGCCGTCGCCGTCTCGATGGAAAAGGTGGAGCACGTCGTCGGGCTGGATGAGCTGGCATACCTCGTCGTCTTCTCCGCGACCGGCGACGACTGCAGCACTAAGTGCTTGCACGACTGCGACTGTTACGCCACCGTTTTTCGAGAGCAGCAGTGCTCCAAGCTCAGGCTGCCGCTCTCCGGCGGGAGGATCGACGCCGGCGATCCCGGCGTTGCCTTCGTGAAGCTGGGGGTTGAAGCAGGCTCCAACCGTACCGGGAGCGAGAAAACGAAGCGAGAGATCCGCGTCGTCGCAATTGCAGTATCCGCTTTCGTCTCCGGCGTGATTTGCCTGGCGGTGCTAGCCGGCTGCGGCGGCGCGTATTGGCTCCTCTTCGGTCGGTTCCGAGGGCAATGGAAGAAATGGGAGCTGGCCTTCTCGGAGGAGATCGCGCCCCGCTACTTCGACTACAAGCAGCTCCTGAGCGGCCCCCCAACGTCATGGAGTGAGCTGGGGAAAGGCGCCCATGGCACCGTCTTCGAGGTTAAACTCCCCATGGGCGGCATTTCCGTCGCCGTGAAGATGCTCAACGGAGGAACGGAGAGTGATGCAGAGAAAGACTTCAGGACGGAGATGAGTCTCATCGGAAGGGCTCGCCATGTGAACCTGGTCCGCCTTCTCGGCTTCTGCCATGACGGCGGCCCTTCCCGTCTCTTGGTCTACGAGTACATGTGCCGGAAATCTCTAGCCAAATGCATCTTCGAGAGCCAGAAAGACCGGCTTGGCTGGGCCAGGCGGGTCGGGCTCCTTATCGGCGCGGCCCGGGGAATTCACTACCTGCACTGCGAGTGCGAGACCAAGATCATCCACCGCGACATAAAGCCGGAGAACATCCTGATCTCGGAAAACTGGACGGCGAAACTCTCTGATTTCGGGCTCGCCAAGTTTGTGATTGCGAGCCAGGCTAGTGCGGCTACCCGGACCGCGGCGGTCGGGACTGACGGGTATATCGCGCCGGAATGCCTGCAGGGGGACGAAACGTCGGGGACCGTCCTGTTCACGGAGAAGGCGGACGTGTACAGCTACGGCGTGGTGGTTCTCGAAACAGTCGGCAACAGGAGGAGGAACGGATCAGACGATCTCTGCGATTTGGCTCTCAAATGTTGCGACACCGGCGAGATATGGAAGCTGGTGGACGGTGAATTAGTGGTGGCATCGGAGATTGAGAGGATGGTGAAGATGGACAATGAGGAGGTGAAGGAATCTGAGATTGAGAGGGTTGTGAGGATTGGGATATTGTGCGTTCAGGAGGAGCCGCTCGCCAGGCCATCCATGCAAGATGTGGTGATGATGCTAGAGGGGGACATGGATGTTCCAAACCTACCGACATTTCCAACACTGGAGAAGGGTATTCACTGTGAAAGCATCTAGCTATAACTGTATGTGTTTCCATTCCAAAACCCGGGTTAAGAATTGGTGACAGTGCCTATTATAAGCGCGAGTGGCCCGCAGTGTGTGACTATTCTTAGGCTATGTTTGAGGGGACTTATTTTCACCGGTCAAGCGGTTACAACCGCATGAATATTTATGGTACCGTTCATGCGGTTGTAACCGCTTGACTGATAAAAATAAGTCCCAACAAACGGAGTCTTAGAATGCTTTTTTTTATTCATTATGAACCATTCAACATCCTGTCTCATCAAGTTCATCAGTTATGTTCGAACAGTCGAGTTTGTTTGAAAGTTCCGTTACGAAGATGATGTATATATGGTTTGTATGGCAACCTTATATATATAATTATAAATGTCCTTTAATTTTATTCTTGACATAGTTGCCTGAAAAAAAATTTCAAATCCTTGAGACTTTGACCCGATTGAGTGAACCGCGCCAACTCGAAGGGTTTAAAATCACCCCCAAAATGAGGGACGAAACGACGCCCGCACACACCTAAGCGGAAACCACGCCGTGAACCACAAAGCAACGCGAGCGTGCGCTGCCACAAGCACGCCCACAAATATATACACATTAATATATAGATACTCAACTTAGATGTGTCTAATAACCCAATGCATGATTTTTGAGTTAAAGGTCTTGGGGGAGTCTTGCAAACTAAGGCTACGTTTGGGGGGACTTATTTTCACCGGTCAAGTGGTCATGACCGCATGAATCGGACCTTAATTAAGTCCTGGTTCATGCGGTCGTGACCTCTTGACCGGTGAAAATAAGTCCTCCCAAACGGAGCCTAACTCTTTTTACCCTACAAAACGTGTGGTTGAGTATTGCTCCTCACTAGAAGGCGCCAATCATACAAGTTGAGTAGTGTTAAATAAATATAAAATAATACTTAGTCTTTGCTCTAAATGGGCTTAATTTTCATTAAATATAAATATAAAGAAGACCGCAACAAGCTCAAATCATTATTCGCACATCATTGGCCATAAAAGTCTACAAAACATATCCAGTAAAATAACTTAAAACACAGCTATAAAACAGGTTGCTATAGGAAAGCACCCGTCACAGAATACGACAAATAGGAGCGAAATCCGCTCTCAATCGCAACCATAACTTTGGTCCATGGGATGCAAAGGCGCGAGTGCGGCCATGGATTTCATCATCAATCACTGATGGTAAAAAATCCGGCGTTCAACTCTAACCTTAATTTATATTTGGGGGAAAAGAAGACGGATGCCTCCAAATATGTGCAGTCGCAGCAGCTTTGTTGTGCAAATCGTGTTAAAATTGCTCGGCATCACCCTTACCCAGTTCGCCCGCTTCTCCGCTCGGCTAACACAAAAATATGAATGGAAGATCGAATAAGTTAGAAGCAGATCCGTCCACAAGTTAGAGAGCTCACAGAATAGACACTGTACCTGAATCTGCCGCAAGAGTTCATCAAGCTCAGCGCAGATCTCTGTAAAGGATGGTCTTTTGGCGGGGCAAGCCTCCCAACATCTCTGCATCAGGCTCACCAAGGCTGGGTGCATATTCTCAGGCATCTCCGGACGAAGGCCCTGAGAATATAATTTTATATATATCCCATCACGATTAATTAGCTACTCTTGTGTGATCAAAATTGAAAGTGCAAAGAAAATTATTTCCAATGAAAAATAATTGGATAGCCCTTCTAACAGAAATAATGTTTAGAGCTCCCAGCAAAAAAAATAGGGATGAGTTGGAATCCACGAGAGCTCCCGGAAACAAGTAACGAAGAATTTTTGATGCATAACTTGTGAGAGATCTCAAATTTCTGACCAATCTGCCTGAAGTAGGCCGTGTCGACATGCTTATCATCGGAGAATAAGGGCCAGTGAGGGCTTCAAAAGATCATAGGGGAAGGTGTGCAGGTCGATGCAATCAGCGGAGCCTGTCGATCAATTTGAGCAAAGATGAAGTCGAGGGAAAATAAGAGCCAGTGAGGGTTTCATCATCACCAGTGAGAGCTCCATCTTCACCAGTGAGGGCTCCATCTTCACCAGTTAGGGCTTGAATTTTCGCGTCCCAACAGGGATCATGCGGTTGCTTCACCAGAGCAGATGCCGACTTCATGCCCGAACTGGAACAGGAGAGGTCCGTGGAACGGAGATGCGCAGAAGGGAGATGATTTTGTTTTCTGCTGCGGAACGACCTGCGAGGGCTTGTACGTGCCGTTGGAGGTAAAAGGAAGTATATGGTGGCCTAAGCTTAGTTCAAAACCTGGCCAAGCTCCAGTTCGGCAGCTCCAGACTTGCGGAATTGAACTAACTACACGGTGTTGAACTATTGTGCATTTAGTGTTTAAGAAGTACACAACTAGGTGAAACAAGAAATACAAATTTAACAAGACAACATGAGCAAGGTTGCGAAATATGAATGAGGGGGTTCATGATTTTGGAAATGTCAAAGTGGTGGCTTAGAAATGGTGGGTGGGTGGGTGGTTGGTTGGTTGTAGGAGGTCAATTAGTTATAGCTGTTAGATGATATAGGGAAAAATAATGTAAAGGCTCATTTCTAGTCAGACATCTTCTGTATAGGATTCTTTCTCCTTCTCTTCTCCTATATATTTGTATTCTCTCTTGTATTTTAGACATGAAGTATATACAAGGTTTGCCTATTGTTTTCTACATGGTATCAGAGGGAACCGGTCCGGCCTGTCTCTAACCGCTCGGCTTTCCTCTTCCCTGTCCGCTCGGTTTCTCTTTTTGATCGGGCGGCTTGGTCTTCCGCCTTACCGCTTGTTGTTGCAGCTTCTCTCCTCTCTACCCGCCTCTTTTTTATCCCCTGTGGATCCACCTCTCTCCCCACTTCTCTGCCCCCTTTTATAGTCTTCCACTCTCTGACTCGTGGACCTCACCTCCGTTCGGTTAGTTTTTCTTTTAACCGTCTCTGCGTTCTCTATCCGTTGCGGCCTCTCCTTTCTTTCCTACCCGCTCGGCCGCTCCTAACCGCTCAGTCTCTGCCTTTGTTGTGGTCTATTGCTAACCGCACGGTCTGCTGCTGCTTTTGACCTGTTGTAATCACATGGTCTATTCTTCTGGTTTGCTGGCCGGTCTGACCGTCTCGGTCTGTCTTCTTATTCTCTCTGTGGCGACTAGCTTTCGCCCGCCTCTTCTCGCTGCCTCCAGCAACCTGTTCTTGTCGCTGCCTGCTTCTCTTCGCGGCTTTCTCTACCCGCTGCGACTTCTTCTACTCACGACAGCCACCTCTTCTCTCCGCGGATTCCTCTGCCTGCGACGACTTCTTCTACTCGCGGCGGCTACCTCTTCTCTCTGCGGCTTCCTCTACCCGCAGCGGCTTCTTATACTCGATGCGGCTTCTCATCTCCGCGGCTTCTTCTCATCACCACTCTCTGCCCTTCTAAGCCGTTGGTGTTGACCGGCTAGCCGCGTGCTTCTAACCGCCTGGTCATTGTGCCTAGCCGCCAAGGGATATGACTTTCGATTCCACCACTGCTACTGATTCTACTCCTCTCTCAGGATATCCTCGTGCTGCTCCATCTGAGCTTCGGGATGAGCTGCGCATTACCACTATTTCGCTTTGTGGAAAACAAAACTTTGTGGAATGGGTACACTCTGTTCGGCATGTACTACAAACTAAAGATCCCCTTCATCATCTTACCAAGACTCCTCCCACTGCACCCACCGATGAGTGAATCTGTGACGACAGACGGGTTCAATCTTGGCTTCTCAAGTTTCTGGACTCCGAGCCCTATTGTATGGCTATGTACCATGAGACCGCTCATGCTATGTGGACTGATCTTCATTCTCTCTACTCTGGAAAGGACAGTCTTCGGCACCTGTTTGACATTCTTACAGATCTTCAGTCCCTTGACGCTGGAGTTACTGGAGACATTACCCGACGAATAATGATCGGAATTCTCTCGCTGCATGTCAGGTAAAGCTCGAAGAGGTACACCAGAGGTCGTCCAAGAGTCGTTGGAAAAGTGTCATCGCCAATCAACTCCTCTGGACTGAAAAGTTTCCATCTCCAATGAATGAAGACGGTCATACTGAAGTCGAAGTCCATAGCGAGTCGATCAAGCTCCGCTGGTAGCATCCGGGGGTCGTCGATGAAGGATCGTCCGTGCCCGCAAACCAGGTAGCGACACACAAGACCGTCTGTAGATGGGACAGACTCATGCGTAAAGATCTCAGTGATAATCTCATCTCTCAACATAGTAACAGAAAGATCTGGTGGGATCTGAGGTGTCAATGGTGGAACCGTTGGGGACAGGATCCCGGGTAAGTGAGGGTCAGAAATGGGCTGAGCACGGGGCAATGAATATGGTGGCAAGGGCTCTGGGGTAGACTGAGTGGTGGGTGGTAAAAACGGTGGTAAAAGCTCGGGAGAGACACCAAGATGTGGGCCTGAATACTCGTGAGGTGCAAAGTATGGCATCAGGTCCTCGACATTGAACACAGTATGAGTACCCATGCTCGCGGGGATGTCCAGCTCATAAGCATTTGTCCCGAGGCGTCTCAGGACTGAGTAGGGACCCATTCGACTAAGCTCAAGCTTTTAGCAAGCCTCGCACGGAGCCTCACAACGCAGATTATTACCATCCCCGGGAGTTCGTGTTGTATTTCGACCACCAGGCCCTCCGTTACCTCGATTCGCAGCGCAAGCTGGGCCACCGGCATGCGAAGTGGGTTGAGTATCTGCAGGATTTTCATTACGTTCTCAAACACCGCGCGGGTGTTGAGAACAAGCCGGCCGATGCGTTGAGTCGCCGCGTGTCCCTATTGCAGACGATGACAGCGAGTGTGCAGGGACTTGAGCGACTGATGCTCGATTACCCTACGTGCCCTGACTTTGGTGAGATTTATACCGCCCTATCCCGAGACCCACCCGACCCTGTTGAGGGATACCAGATTTACGAGGGATATCTGTACCGGGCTTCCCGCCTATGCGTTCCTCAGACGTCTTACCGAGATTACCTGATTTGGGAACTGCATGCGGGCGGAGCCGCGGGTCACTTCGGGCGAGATAAGTCCATAGCCCTTGTTGAGGACCGTCTCTACTGGCCTAGCCTCAAGAAGGACGTAGCTCGGGTTGTGCGCCACTGCCGTATCTGTCAGACGGCCAAGGGAAATAAGCAGAACACCGGCCTTTACACGCCCCTACCCGTGTCACACCGCCCTTGGGAGGACATCAGCATGGATTTTGTTCTCGGACTCCCCCGCACCTTACGGAAACACGATTCCATCTTCGTGGTGGTTGATCGGTTTTCGAAGATGGCACACTTCATTGCTTGCCGCAAGACGGCTGATGCGACCCACGTTGCATCTATATTCATGAGGGATGTCTTTCGGTTGCATGGTCTGCCCAAGTCGATCGTGTCTGACCGCGATGTGAGGTTCATGAGCTACTTTTGGAAAACCCTGTGACACAAGACTGGTACTATCCTTAGGTTTTCCTCGGCATATCACCCACAGACGGACGGTCAGACTGAGGTAGTGAATAGGAGCTTAGGGAATCTGTTGCGGTGTCTAGCTGGTGAGCATGTAGGTAGTTGGGACCTAGATTTGCCGATCGCCGAGTTTGCCTACAATAGCTCAGTCAATAGGTCCACCGGGTTGAGTCCATTTCACGTAGTTTCAGGATACGAGCCCTCTAGAGTCCCGCCCTAGTGAGTCTGCTGAGTCATTTGCACGACATTTGCATGATTTGCATGAGTCGGTCCGCCGACAAATAATAATAAGCAATGATAATTATAAAGCCCATGCAGATAAGAGAATGCGAGAGCAGATATTTAATGTAGGCGAGAAGGTAATGGTGCGAGTCCGCCCCGAGAGGCTCCCTTCGGGGCCTGCCAAGAAGTTAAGCGCGAGGCGAATAGGTCCATATTCCATTATTAGTCGTATTGGGACCAACGCGTACCGGCTTGACATCCCGGCCAGTATGGGAATTCACCCCGTGTTTAATGTTGAGGATCTGACTCCATACTATGAGCCTCATGAGTATGTGGACCCGAGCGAGGGAGATGCTCAACCACCCCCACCACCTGCTAGCCATCCTAGCTCATCCACTATTGCCACCCACCCACCTGGGACTTCGTCCCCTTTGGTTCCCCCGCAGGCACCACCGATCGCATCGGGACCCACCTTCCGAGAGGCGAGAGATGAGAGCGTCACAGAGATCAGATCCCACCAGTTTGTTCCCACCTCGGCCGGACCGCGTTGCCGCTACCTGGTACATTGGCGGGGCCGACCTGACACAGATGATACTTGGATACTACCGGCAGAGTTAGATCGGCTCGCCCCGGACTTCGACTTCAGTACGATCATCTTCATTCATCGGAGATGAAGGCCTTTCAGTCGGGGGGAGTTGATGGGGAGCCATCGGATGCACTTGGAGGAGCTCGCCGCAAGGCGGGGCCCACATACATGTACTCGCGCAGGAAGACTTGATCGGATCGCCGATCGGACTCCGCGATTGCGTACGGGACGTCGTCACGAGTCAAATCACTATATTACTTTAATTTTTTTGAGTATATTTTGATGTATTTCAAGGACTAACCCACCGGCCAATCATAGCCGTTGATGGGGATGCCCTAAGTTATGTTTTTCTTATAAATAGGATGCTGGGGGCTGATTCCAAAGGCATTGCAGAATTTGGAGAGAAATAATCCCGGATTCCAGCGATCCCTCCCCGGTGCCGACGCCGTGGAACCCTAGGTGACGACTCCTAGGCCGCCAAGCTTCCCCCCAAGGTATCTCCCTTCCCCACCTTCATTTTCTACCTCTCGAAAGCTCGTTTCAGCCTCCGGAATCCCTCCAGAAACCCGTCCAGCAGCCGACTACTGCTACAGTTCCTGGAGGCATTTTCCGCCCCTGCTACAGTAAAAAGTCGGGAGTTCCGACTTTACCTGTCCGCCGACTTGGCTGCAGGTCCAACACCCCTTCAGCCCCTCCTTTCCCAAATCCGATCTCCTCTAGGGCCTCTTTAGCCCTACCCGCCCCCTCCTTTCCTTCCCCTCGTGGATCCACCCCCCCCCCCAACACTCCGAAAATTCTAGATCTAATTGATCTAGCACTACCTTCCCCCGATCTACCCTCCACTTCCATATTCTCACTCCCGTAGCCCGGATCCGTCCTAAAATTAGCGGATCTATCCACCGACACTCCGATCCGTTATCCCCTCCACCCAAACCTTCCATTTTTGTTCGGATCCGCTCCAAATCATCGGATCTATTTTCCCCCGGCCCGGATCTACTCATTTGTGGCCGGATCCGCCGTTTTACCGTCCGTTACCGCCACTCTTCGCCGAGGGCAGCCACCACCATCGCCGCGTCGCCTCCGATTCCACTTCCGATCGCTCGTTTTGCATCCGGTTCGTCAAATCCTCCATCGCCTCGGATCAGCCCACTGCATCGTGAGTATTTCATGGTATTATGTTTGTACTTGACATTGGCACTTGGTCGTTTATCTATATTTGTGTTGTGATTCTAGTTTGGTAGTGTTGTTTTTATACGCTAATAATTATTGTGGAATTAGTCGCCGCCGCTTGCTCAGGCCCTCCGTGCGGAGGAAGCCGTTGCCAAATTGCCAAGTTATTTAACTGCTTTTATTTCGATTAACTGCGTGGTGCTGCCAACTTTCATTGCTTACATTATTAGTCATTGCTTTCCGACTGCTCATTGCATGTAGCATCGCATTCGCATATTCCCTCACACGTGCACGTTGAGTCCTAGCTTCCGAGCACCACTAGCCTACCCCTACATCATTTGGTATCAGAGCCTAGGTTAGGCCACTTGCATGCTCCGTAGTGGTAGGACTTTTAGAGTAAGCATGGTAGAACCACAGAACACTGAGGACCGAGCGACGAGTTCGAATTCGGACGCCGCTTTCGCTGAGTTCCAACGCCTTGTCCTAGGTCGCCTTGACACCATAGGAGCCCAGTTCGACGATGTGCGTCATGACCTTGCCGAGGTGAACCTTCGTTTAGGCCACTTAGAGGATGCCAGGGACACTCCGACACAGCGTGACGATTCTCTTGAGAACGACCCTGACGCTCCTCCACGTCGAGGGCAACGCCCGAGGGATGGCCCACCTCCCGCAGACCGTCACCATCGTGATAGTCCTCATCGAGCCCCGATTCCGCCAGTAAGGCGACATCCTGATTTTGCGAGAGATTATAGGCAAGTCCCGGCGAGGGATAGGCTGCCACCCCAGCGTGATGAGTACCGTATGCCACGTCAGCCTCAGCCGGACCCCAGAGATCGTGTGCCCCCACACGGTCGCCGCGACCATCACCAGGATGATTATTATCCCCCGGGTCGGAGAGAGCGTGGTCCCCCACCCGCTCGATACGACTACGCTCATGATGACTACCCCGAGGACTACCCCGATCCTAGGAGAGGGGGCCACTATCATGACATCACTCGTCGCATCCGACTCGATGCCCCTTCGTTCGATGGTCGCCTAGATCCGAAAGCCTTCAGCGATTGGCTCTTGGACATGGACCACTACTTCGAGTGGTACGACATGAGTGACGAGCGTTGCGTCCGCTTTGCAAAGATGAAGTTGATCGGGCAAGCTAAGGTGTTCTGGATTAGTGTCGAGAGAGCTCTAGAGCGGGATGGTTACTACCCCATCGCCAGATGGGACGAGATGAAGGAGAGACTGAAGGAGAAGTACCTCCCCGCGTCATATCGAGATCAGCTATTTGAGCAGCTACAGAACTTACGACAGGGGACACTTACTGTCGCCGAGTACATGGCTCGCTTCGATGAGCTGGTCGTCAGGAGTGATATTTCAGAGGAACCTATTGCCACTGCCGCCCGTTTCAAGGCGGGCCTTCGCTCCGATATTCGGAGAGAGTTGATTCCCCACCGCTTGGAGACTGTTGATCAGATATTCCAGCTCTCCCTCGAGTATGAGCAGTACCTTCGTTCGTCTAGTACGAGGCAGTTCACCTCTCAGGACTGATTCCTCGACCTTTAGGAAACCCGCTCCGCCCCAGACCACCACGGCCGCACCCTCGCGCATCCCCGCGGATGCGAAGGGTAAAGCCGTAGCCACTGATGGTCAGCGATCTGGGGGCATTGTATGTTTTAGATGCTCTGGCAGGGGCCACGTGGCGGCGCAGTGCCCCACGCAGGAACCTGTTACTTGAGGAAGAGGAGGAACAGGGTTTAGAGGGTGAAGAGGAGGCCCCAGAGGAGGTTAGGGCTGCAGTCGAGGAAGGTTGGGAGAGTGATGCCGAGCGATCATTAGAGGTGGGAGTGATTCGGCGCCTCCTACACACCCCACGTGTGGACGAGGACTGGCGACGCACGACCATCTTTTACACGTACTTCCCTAGTGCAGGCGGTCCCTGCAAGCTAGCCATTGATGGTGGGAGTTGCGTGAATATTGTAGCCCAGAAGGCGCTTGACCGTATGCAGGTGAAGGCAGAGCCTCACCCCCATCCGTACCGTGTCGTCTGGGTTGACAAGACGGCGATTCAGGTCACCCAGCGTTGCTTAGTTCCCGATCACCATTGCGTCCTTTCAGGACAAGGTCTGGTGCGATGTTATTCCCATGGACGTCGCTCACGTGTTGCTTGGCCGCCCCTGGCTTTTTGATCGTGATGTCACGTGCTTCGGCCGCTCGAACACGTGTGTCTTTTATGATAAGGGGCGGAAGATCACGTTGACACCCACCCAGCCCCGAGATCGACCCAAGGGTGTGGTAGAGTCATCTCCGAGCACGAGCGCCTCGCGACCACTGCATATTCTGAGGCGAGGTGAGTTTCTGCGAGATAGTGCGGAGTCCGACGTTATTTATGTAGTCGCCGCTACCCAGGTTACTGAGGACGCCCCAGTCGATTTCCCACTCGCGGTGCGTCCCCTGTTAGGCGAGTTTGCAGGACATTATGCCGGACGAGCTCCCCGATGAGCTGCCTCCCCCTCGGGACATTCAGCATGCCATTGATTTAGTCCCGGGAGCTTCCCTCCCGAACCTGCCCCACTACCGTATGCACCCGGATGAGCACGCTGAGCTCAAACGGCAAGTTGACGAGCTTCTTCGGAAGCAGTTCATTCGCGAGAGCATGAGTCCTTGTGCGGTTCCCGCCCTTCTTACCCCTAAGAAGGACGGTAGTTGGCGTATGTGCATCGACAGCCGCGCCATCAATAAGATCACGGTCAAGTATCGCTTCCCCATCCCACGACTCGATGACTTACTGGATACTATGTCCGGTGCCCAGATCTTCTCCAAGATCGACCTCCGCAGCGGGTACCATCAGATACGAGTTCGTGAGGGGGACGAGTGGAAGACCGCATTTAAGACCAAGGACGGTTTGTATGAGTGGCTAGTCATGCCATTCGGGCTATCCAATGCCCCGAGCACATTCATGCGAGTTATGACGCAGGTGTTGCGGCCCTACATGGGCAAGTTCCTGGTGGTGTACTTTGATGACATATTAGTCTACAGCCAGACTCAGGCCGCTCACCTCGATCATTTGAGACTTCTCTTCGGCACCCTCCGTCAAGAGAAGCTGTATGTGAACCTGAAGAAGTGCGCCTTTCTGTCCGAGTCCGTCCACTTCCTAGGCTTTATTATTTCCTCCACTGGAGTCTCCGTGGACCCTGAGAAGGTCAAATCTATTCGAGATTGGCCTGTACCTAGGAATATCCACGAGGCTCGTAGCTTTCACGGGCTTGCCACCTTCTATAGGAGGTTTGTCCAGGGGTTCAACACGATCATGGCCCCCTTCACGAGCTGTCTCAAGAAGGGAGAGTTTCAGTGGACCCCCGCAGCCACCAGAGCCTTCGAGGAGATTAAGGAGAGATTGACGACAGCTCCCGTCCTGAGGTTACCAGATTTTAGTCGCGCCTTTGAGGTCGCCTGCGACGCATCCGGTATCGGTATAGGTGGCGTATTGAGCCAAGAGGGACACCCGGTTTCCTACTTTAGTGAGAAGCTGAATGACGCAAAGCAAAAGTACTCGAACTACGATCGAGAATTTTATGCTATTGTCCAGTCTCTGCGCTACTGGCGACACTATCTCCTTCCCCGGGAGTTCGTGTTGTATTCGACCACCAGGCCCTCCGTTACCTCGATTCGCAGCGCAAGCTGGGCCACCGACATGCGAAATGGGTTGAGTATCTGCAGGATTTTCATTACGTTCTCAAACACCGCGCGGGTGTTGAGAACAAGCCGGCCGATGCGTTGAGTCGCCGCGTGTCCCTATTGCAGACGATGACAGCGAGTGTGCAGGGACTTGAGCGACTGATGCTCGATTACCCTACGTGCCCTGACTTTGGTGAGATTTATACCGCCCTATCCCGAGACCCACCCGACCCTGTTGAGGGATACCAGATTTACGAGGGATATCTGTACCGGGCTTCCCGCCTTTGCGTTCCTCAGACGTCTTACCGAGATTACCTGATTTGGGAACTGCATGCGGGCGGAGCCGCGGGTCACTTCGGGCGAGATAAGTCCATAGCCCTTGTTGAGGACCGTCTCTACTGGCCTAGCCTCAAGAAGGACGTAGCTCGGGTTGTGCGCCACTGTCGTATCTGTCAGACGGCCAAGGGAAATAAGCAGAACACCGGCCTTTACACGCCCCTACCCGTGTCACACCGCCCTTGGGAGGACATCAGCATGGATTTTGTTCTCGGACTCCCCCGCACCTTACGAAAACACGATTCCATCTTCGTGGTGGTTGATCGGTTTTCGAATATGGCACACTTCATTGCTTGCCGCAAGACGGCTGATGCGACCCACGTTGCATCTATATTCATGAGGGATGTCTTTCAGTTGCATGGTCTGCCCAAGTCGATCGTGTCTGACCGCGATGTGAGGTTCATGAGCTAGTTTTGGAAAACCCTGTGACACAAGACTGGTACTATCCTTAGGTTTTCCTCGGCATATCACCCACAGACGGACGGTCAGACTGAGGTAGTGAATAGGAGCTTAGGGAATCTGTTGCGGTGTCTAGCTGGTGAGCATGTAGGTAGTTGGGACCTAGATTTGCCGATCGCCGAGTTTGCCTACAATAGCTCAGTCAATAGGTCCACCGGGTTGAGTCCATTTCACGTAGTTTCAGGATACGACCCTAGGAAACCTATAGACCTTGTCCCGAGCCCTCTAGAGTCCCGCCCTAGTGAGTCTGCTGAGTCATTTGCACGACATTTGCATGATTTGCATGAGTCGGTCCGCCGACAAATAATAATAAGCAATGATAATTATAAAGCCCATGCAGATAAGAGAATGCGAGAGCAGATATTTAATGTATGCGAGAAGGTAATGGTGCGAGTCCGCCCCGAGAGGCTCCTTTCAGGGCCTGCCAAGAAGTTAAGCGCGAGGCGAATATGTCCATATTCCATTATTAGTCGTATTGGGACCAACGCGTACCGGCTTGACATCCCGACCAGTATGGGAATTCACCCCGTGTTTAATGTTGAGGATCTGACTCCATACTATGAGCCTCATGAGTATGTGGACCCGAGCGAGGGAGATGCTCAACCACCCCCACCACCTGCTAGCCATCCTAGCTCATCCACTATTGCCACCCACCCACCTGGGACTTCGTCCCCTTTGGTTCCCCCGCAGGCACCACCGATCGCATCGGGACCCACCTTCCGAGAGGCGAGAGATGAGAGCGTCACAGTGATCAGATCCCACCAGTTTGTTCCCACCTCGGCCGGACCGCGTTGCCACTACCTGGTACATTGGCGGGGCCGACCTGACACAGATGATACTTGGATACTACCGGCAGAGTTAGATCGGCTCGCCCCCGGACTTCGACTTCAGTACGATCATCTCCATTCATCGGAGATGAAGGCCTTTCAGTCGGGGGGAGTTGATGGGGAGCCATCGGATGCACTTGGAGGAGCTCGCCGCAAGGCGGGGCCCACATACATGTACTCGCGCGGGAAGACTTGATCGGATCGCCGATCGGACTCCGCGATTGCGTCCGGGACGTCGTCGCGAGTCAAATCACTATATTACTTTAATTTTTTTGAGTATATTTTGATGTATTTCAAGGGCTAACCCACCGGCCAATCATAGCCGTTGATGGGGATGCCCTAAGTTATGTTTTTCTTATAAATAGGATGCTAGGGGCTGATTCCAAAGGCATTGCAGAATTTGGAGAGAAATAATCCCGGATTCCAGCGATCCCTCCCCGGTGCCGACGCCGTGGAACCCTAGGTGACGACTCCTAGGCCGCCAAGCTTCCCCCCAAGGTATCTCCCTTCCCCACCTTCATTTTCCACCTCTCGAAAGCTCGTTTCAGCCTCCGGAATCCCTCCAGAAACCCGTCCAGCAGCCGACTACTGCTACAGTTCCTGGAGGCATTTTTCGCCCCCTGCTACAGTAAAAGTCGGGAGTTCCGACTTTACCTGTCCGCCGACTTGGCTGCAGGTCCAGCTCCCCTTCAGCCCCTCCTTTCCCAAATCCGATCTCCTCTAGGGCCTCTTTAGCCCTACCCGCCCCCTCCTTTCCTTCCCCTCGTGGATCCACCCCCCCCCCCCCCAACACTCCGAAAATTCTAGATCTAATTGATCTAGCACTACCTTCCCCCGATCTACCCTCCACTTCCATATTCTCACTCCCGTAGCCCGGATCCGTCCTAAAATTAGCGGATCTATCCACCGACACTCCGATCCGTTATCCCCTCCACCCAAACCTTCCATTTTTGTTCGGATCCGCTCCAAATCATCGAATCTATTTTCCCCCGGCCCGGATCTACTCATTTGTGGCCGGATCCGCCGTTTTACCGTCCGTTACCGCCACTCTTCGCCGAGGGCAGCCACCACCATCGCCGCGTCGCCTCCGATTCCACTTCCGATCGCTTGTTTTGCATCCGGTTCGTCAAATCCTCCATCGCCTCGGATCAGCCCACTGCATCGTGAGTATTTCATGGTATTATGTTTGTACTTGACATTGGCACTTGGTCGTTTATCTATATTTGTGCTGTGATTCTAGTTTGGTAGTGTTGTTTTTATACGCTAATAATTATTGTGGAATTAGTCGCCGCCGCTTGCTCAGGCCCTCCGTGCGGAGGAAGCCGTTGCCAAATTGCCAGAGTTATTTAACTGCTTTTATTTCGATTAACTGCGTGGTGCTGCCAACTTTCATTGCTTACATTATTAGTCATTGCTTTCCGACTGCTCATTGCATGTAGCATCGCATTCGCATATTCCCTCACACGTGCACGTTGAGTCCTAGCTTCCGAGCACCACTAGCCTATCCCTACATGATTATCATTAAGATTTATTTAGGGGTTGTCTACATGTTTATGTTAGGTTTATCTAGGGGGTTATGAATGGTTTCCTTATGATTTCTTTATGGGTTTATCTAGGGGTTAATCTATCTTAATTTATGTAGAGTTTATTTAGGGGTTCCTTTAAGAGATTTGTTTAGGGGTTTTTCTTGTGTTTGTTTATATGATTTACCTCGGAGTTTTATCTATGAGTTTATCTAGGTGTCTAACTAGGTATAAATCCGGGGGGGGGGGGGGGGGGGGGGGGGGGTTGTATGAGTTTATTTACTAGTTAACCTAGTGGTTAATCCGAGAGTTTATTTTAAAGTCTATCTACATTGTTATCTATGGATTTATCACGAATTTGTGTAATAGTTTGCTTTGGGGGTTTGTCTAGGAGTTCATCTTTGAGTTTGTCGTGTTCGATCCTGCCCAATCATTTTATGCCATGTGTCATACACTTCTGCGTATGCAGCCGAAAAGAGCGGAAAATGAGCGGTGGAGAAAAAAAACAAAATCGGCGTTCTGTACGTAAAAATTTCGGGAGTTTCAGGCAGTTCTAAGCTAATAAAGAACGTGTGGATTCGGATATAGAAAAGGCAATCATTGATCAAGAATATTTAACATATGGTGGTGGTGGTGGTGGTCGTCCTCTCTTAAAGATGATGCTGTTAGCTTTGAAAAAGAGAATCCTTTATAAGCAAAAAGTAATGGTGTTCAAGATTGAGAATCAGTGCAAACTATACACGGATGCATAGACACCCCAAATTTAGAGGAGAAACATTTAAAAAATCAAATAAATTTCACTTCTGAGTGAGTAATTTACCACACGGGCCTTGTTTGAATGCCTGCAAAAGATGAGCTTGTAAAAATATGATAAATTTATTTAAGTTAATCAATCATTAAATATATGAATACCAAATATACTAACTGAAAGAGTTTTCTAGAAATTGATTAGCTTAGAAATAAAATTAATTAATTTTGAATTTCTTGTGGTCTAATTTTTTTTTGCTATTTCACCCTAAGCAAATCTTGAATCTTGGCGAGACACTTTAGAAAAGAAGGGTTTTAGGTTGAGCAGGATAAAGACGGAGTATCTCGAGCTTAAATTTAGTTGTGCAAGAAGGAAGGATGACTTCGCTATTAAGCTGGGTGATCAAGATATTTCCTGTAGTGAGTGTTTTAAATATCTTGTATCGATAGTTCAAAAAGATGGAGGTATTGATAAAGATGTGACACATAGAATCCAAGTGAGTTGGTTAAAAGTGGAGAGGAACGTCAGCGATCTTATGTGATCGTAAAGTACCATTAAAACTTAAAAGAAAGTTTTATCGTGCTGCAATTAGACCAGCGATGCTCCATGGTTCTGAGTGTTGGACAGTGAATTGTGTACATGAGCAAAAAATGAGTTGCGAAGATGAGAATGCTTATAGGTGGATGTGTGGACACACAAGATTGGATAAAATTAGGAATGAATGTATCAGGGATAAGACAAGAGTAGCACTAATTGTAGAGAAGATGCGAGAAGCTCGATTAAGCTGGTTTGGACACGTATAAAGGAGACCATTAGAAGCACCTGATAGGCATTGTCAGAGTCCAGTCAGCATGTTAAACGAGGGAGTGGTAGTCCAATAAAGACTTGGAATGAAACTATAAGGAAAGACATGATGTACTTACACATTAGTGAGATTATGACTAAAGATAGGGCACAATGACAACAAATGATCCATATAGCCGACCCCACTATAGTATGATAAATGCTTGAGTGTTGTTGTTGTTTTGAATAATGAAAATACCTAAAAAATTAAGGCAATATCTGTGTAGGCTGACTTTGTCTATGTGCAAGCCAAAGCCTATACTAGGTTATTTAAAAAAAAAGCCTATACAGGTTCACAACTTCCTATGATTTTTTAGTTTGGCCTACATTTATCCTTGTACTGCATATAGCCGAAAATGACTTGCATATAACATCACGCCGCAAAACTCAGATGATCACTCCAGCCTATTGGATTTTCCAAGCATTGGTGAGACTAGGGCTCCGTTTGGGGGGACTTATTTTCACCGGTCAAGCGGTTACGACCGCATGAGCCGGGCCTTAATTAAGATCCGGTTCATGCGGTCGTAACCGCTTGACCTGTGAAAATAAGTCCCCCCAAACGTAGCTTGGTCTCCTCATTAATAGTCACACCTCACTTAAATACTCGAACAATATTAATGAGGGTCCATCCTACCACTCAGGTGATTGATAATGTACGGATGGTGTTCAAGCTAGAAGAAAAACTTTTACCAGGCCATGCTCTTTGGCTCTGTTTGAGGGGATTTATTTTCACCGGTCAAGCGGTTAAGATCTGGTTCATGCGGTCGTAACCACTTGAATTAAGGTCCGGTTCATGTGGTCGTAACCGCTTGACCGGTGAAAATAAGTCCCCCCAAACGGAGCCTTAAGCTCCATATCCCAAATGAAGCGCAATAAGGCTCCGTTTGGAGGAACTTATTTTTACCGGTCAAGCGGTTACGACCGCATGATCCGGACCTTAATTAAAGTTCAGTTCATGCGGTCGTAATCGTTTGACCAGTGAAAATAAGTCCCCTCAAAAGGAGCCTAAGTTTGAAGATGTAAATAATGATCTTAATTGGATTATGCTATGCAGGAACAAACCGAGTTCTGCTGTCATTTCGCCGCCGCCGGTTGGAATGAGGAAGGCTGACGGACACACATTCTCCTCCCATTTTGCTGTGGATACTGGAAGGAGGAAGGGCCCTTATTTATGCTCTTTTTCATCGCCGCGGGCTTGAAGGAAGAAGCCCGCTGGCTGGAAGGACCAAAAAATTCAGGTAATCAGCTAGCATAGTGCGAGAGCAGGGGTTAAATGTTGATGGAATTACTCGAGGACTTGGTTTGTCATTTCACCAGATCTAGGAAGCGATTTCGTATCATAATGATCTTGATGCTTCGAATAACGACACGACGGAGAACACCAAACGAAGCTAATCTCTGTAACAGGCGACCCCGACTTATATCTGCGCTCTTTTAGTGCTGATATTGTATTTGTGATCTGCAGTCTTTTTTATTGTACTTCAGGCACAAGCTTGTGACAACAATCTTGTTTCAGGCTTGCTGATCAATGAAATTCATGGGATAATTATGTAAAAAAGGTATTGTATTTTTTCTTAATCAAACGGTATACAAATGGCATGATACCCTAACCTATATATCAAAGTCAGAAATGCAATGCTCTTTTTTCATAAGGATTCATAGTATTCGGGACTCTCAAATAAAATTAATTTTCTAGTGTACGTATATATGATATTTGAGTTTTGATGTGTAAATCATAATGTGAACGTGGTGGTTATGAATTGTCGTTCTTAAATGCCCAATCTGATATTAAAAAATTCGTACATTTTATGCTCAAAATTAGTTTATTTTTTTGGTAACGGTGATAGCCTGTCTTGCCAGACATACATTCTATGATAATAATGTTTTTGATCAAACTCACCGGAGCAGATAAGTAATGCCAAATGAAGCCAATTTGTCACAAAAAAACATTATTTGGATAATAAAAAATGTTTTTTTATTTAATGTTAATTTATCATCACTTCATAATGGGCAAACAAATAGAGGCTAAATATTTTCTCATTCTTGTATTATTAGAGGGCTTATATTTGCATATCTGTAATAGCTATTTGCATTCTCAAAAACTTTAATTCTTACTAAAAAAATAACCTCTAATTATCACCCCTCATTTGGAGCTTCGTGCTTCCCCTCGACCTCTGCGGTAACTCACAACTCCCTGCAAACAATTTCCTACAGTTGATGCCACCACCGCGTGGAACAGCCTTATTACTTCGCCCCTTCATTCTCGCTCTGCAATAACTTACGACCTACAATTACAAATATATGCGCTCTAATAATAATAATAAGTAATAGTGGGCAAATTAGTGCGAATGGATTAATGGAATGGATTTTTGACAATGAATTTTAAAATATTTAATAACTATTTTAATAAATATATATTACTATTCTAATATATATATAGGTATCATATTTGACTGTTTTATTCCTGAACCGTTGGATCTGACACTGCAAATAGCGGATTAGGTTTGCAGATCTGTGCCTCACGGTCAGGGCCACCGCCGGCGGTGGCCCCTCCAGAGCGTCGCCGGATTACCGCCGGCAGGTTCGCCTGATCCCGGTCAGGGCGCCGGCGGTCTCCGGTCAGGCCGCCGGCGATGGAGGAGACCGTTTTTTTTTTTAAAATTATAAAAATTAAAATATAAAATATATTTAAAACGTAAATTAAAATATTAATATATAAATATATTTAAAATGTAAATTAAAATATATTGAAATTTAAAAAGTAAAATTTAAATTATAAAATAGGTGTCACATTGACCCGGGGGGCGGGCGTAGCCCGCTGGGGAGTGGGGGGCGGGTGGAGCTCGCTGTTGCCGGCCGGATATTTTGACACGTGGCCCTCCGGCCCGTGTCTGTCACTCGCGTGTGTATATATATATATATATATAAATATATATTAAATAAGGAATACCCAATAGGACGAGCCCTTGAAGATGATGGCTACTTTTTGGCTCTGGTCATGCTTTTTAAAAGTGAGAAGTAGCCGCGGACTCTGAAGTCTGAACCCACTCTTCTCAATTCTGTCTCTCCTCCCCCTCTACGGGCGGCCGCCATGTTCTTCACCGCCGGCGCTCTGCTGTCCTTCCTCCTCCTACTCTGTCTAGCGCTAATCCATGAAACCCAAGAAGCCGCCTCATCTAACATAGGCGTGGGCTCTAGTCTCTCCACCAACGCCGCCGACTCATGGCTTCTCCCCCTCCGGCCGCTTCTCCTTCGGCTTCTACTCCAAGGGAGAGGGATTATCATTCCTAGCAGGCATACGGCTCATCATTAATTCTTCAGCATCCATGGTGGTTTGGACGGCCAGGCCAGACCTGGAGCCCTTTTCCAAGTACGCGATTCTCACATTCGCCGCCGGCGGGTTTCTCCTTACTCCGAACAGTGGAGGCGCTCCGCCCTTTTTCCTCTTCAACTTCTCCTCATCCGCCTCCTCCGCCGCCATGCTCGACAAGGGCAACTTCGTCGTCTACAGAACAAACCCCCCTGTTATCAAACAGACCTCGGCCGCCGCCGCAGCGGACAAAGAAGGCAAGCTCGGCCCAGCTGATTCCGCATTGGACCCTAACAAAGGCGACGGATCGCCCTATTCCAGATGTCGTGCAGACGGCCCCTGCCCGGATCCCTATGACCGGGGCTGTAGCAGCATTACTGGTTGCAGGGCCAGCTCAAACTCTACCAGCATCATCTGGAGGAGCTTCGATTACCCGACCGACACCATTCTAGGAGGCCAATCCCTGCCGTGCGGCCAAAACCTCACCTCCACACCCGCCGCCGCCGCCGCCGGGAACAAAAACCCATCAATCGAGGAGGCTCACGTCCTCAGTATGCAGTGCGATGGTAACCTCGTCATCTACCCTGCTAACTCCTCCGCCGCGATCTGGGCTTCTACAACTTCCGGCTACTCCTACAGCAGCCTCGTCCTCGACGAAAAGGGCCTTCTCTACTTGCAAAATGATCTGGGCAGCAACAAGGATCTCTCCGGGTATAAGCCCCAAAATATACAAGAAGATATGATCTACGCCGCGAGGCTCGACGCCGGCGACATTTTCCGGCTGTACGCGGTTAACCTCGACGCCAACACCAGCACCGAGGTGAACGATATTCCCTATTACAAGAACAAGTGCTACGACCCAGAAATCTGCGGCGTGAACAGCTTCTGCTTGATCGTAAACGACGCCCCAGAATGTAAATGCGCGCCCGGTTTTACTTACATTCAAGCCAGCGCGGAGAGAGCCGGGTGCCAGAGGAGCCGAGTGTTGCCTAGATGTAATACCGCCGGAGGCGCCGTCGCCGTCTCGATGGAAAAGGTGGAGCACGTCGTCGGGCTGGATGAGCTGGCATACCTCGTCGTCTTCTCCGCGACCGGCGACGACTGCAGCACTAAGTGCTTGCACGACTGCGACTGTTACGCCACCGTTTTTCGAGAGCAGCAGTGCTCCAAGCTCAGGCTGCCGCTCTCCGGCGGGAGGATCGACGCCGGCGATCCCGGCGTTGCCTTCGTGAAGCTGGGGGTTGAAGCAGGCTCCAACCGTACCGGGAGCGAGAAAACGAAGCGAGAGATCCGCGTCGTCGCAATTGCAGTCTCCGCTTTCGTCTCCGGCGTGATTTGCCTGGCGGTGCTAGCCGGCTGCGGCGGCGCGTATTGGCTCCTCTTCGGTCGGTTCCGAGGGCAATGGAAGAAATGGGAGCTGGCCTTCTCGGAGGAGATCGCGCCCCGCTACTTCGACTACAAGCAGCTCCTGAGCGGCCCCCCAACGTCATGGAGTGAGCTGGGGAAAGGCGCCCATGGCACCGTCTTCGAGGTTAAACTCCCCATGGGCGGCATTTCCGTCGCCGTGAAGATGCTCAACGGAGGAACGGAGAGTGATGCAGAGAAAGACTTCAGGACGGAGATGAGTCTCATCGGAAGGGCTCGCCATGTGAACCTGGTCCGCCTTCTCGGCTTCTGCCATGACGGCGGCCCTTCCCGTCTCTTGGTCTACGAGTACATGTGCCGGAAATCTCTGGCCAAATGCATCTTCGAGAGCCAGAAAGACCGGCTTGGCTGGGCCCGGCGGGTCGGGCTCCTTCTCGGCGCGGCCCGGGGAATTCACTACCTGCACTGCGAGTGCGAGACCAAGATCATCCACCGCGACATAAAGCCGGAGAACATCCTGATCTCGGAAAACTGGACGGCGAAACTCTCTGATTTCGGGCTCGCCAAGTTTGTGATTGCGAGCCAGGCTAGTGCGGCTACCCGGACCGCGGCGGTCGGGACTGACGGGTATATCGCGCCGGAATGCCTGCGGGGGACGAAACGTCGGGGACCGTCCTGTTCACGGAGAAGGCGGACGTGTACAGCTACGGCGTGGTGGTTCTCGAAACAGTCTGCAACAGGAGGAGGAACGGATCAGACGATCTCTGCGATTTGGCTCGCAAATGTTGCGACACCGGCGAGATATGGAAGCTGGTGGACGGTGAATTAGTGGTGGCATCGGAGATTGAGAGGATGGTGAAGATAGACAATGAGGAGGTGAAGGAATCTGAGATTGAGAGGGTTGTGAGGATTGGGATATTGTGCGTTCAGGAGGAGCCGCTCGCCAGGCCATCCATGGAAGATGTGGTGATGATGCTAGAGGGGGACATGGATGTTCCAAACCTACCGACATTTCCAACACTGGAGAAGGGAATTCACTGTGAAAGCATCTAGCTATAACTGTATGTGTTTCCATTCCAAAACCCGGGTTAAGAATTGGTGACAGTGCCTATTATAAGCACGAGTGGCCCGCAGTGTGTGACTATTTTTAGGCTCCGTTTGAGAGGACTTATTTTCACCGATAAAACGGTTTCAACCGCATGAATATTTATGGTACGATTCATGCAGTTGTAACCATTTGACTGGTAAAAATAAGTCCCCCCAAACAGAACCTTAGAATGCTTTTTTATTCATTATGAACCATTCAACATCCTGTCTCATCAAGTTCATCAATTATGTTCGATCAGTCATGTTTGTTTGAAAGTTCCGTTACGAAGATGATGTATATATGGTTTGTATGGCAACCTTATATATATAATTATAAATGTCCTTTAATTTTATTCTTGACATAGTTGCCTGAAAAAAAATTTCAAATCCTTGAGACTTTGACCCGATTGAGTGAACCGCGCCAACTCGAAGGGTTTAAAATCACCCCCAAAATGAGGGACGAAACGACGCCCGCACACACCTAAGCGGAAACCACGCCGTGAACCACAAAGCAACGCGAGCGTGCGCTGCCACAAGCACGCACACAAATATATACACATTGATATATAGATACTCAACTTAGATGTGTCTAATAACCCTATGCATGATTTTTGAGTTAAAGGTCTAGGGGGAGTCTTGCAAACTAACTCTTTTTACCCTACAAAACGTGTGGTTGAGCATTGCTCCTCACTACAAGGCGCCAATCATACAAGTTGAGTAGTGTTAAATAAATATAAAATAATACATAGTCTTTGCTCTAAATGGGCTTAATTTTCATTAAATATAAATATAAAGAAGACCGCAACAAGCTCAAATCATTATTCGCACATCATTGGCCAAAAAGTCTACAAAACATATCCAGTAAAATAACTTAAAACACAGCTATAAAACAGGTTGCTATAGGAAAGCATCCCGTCACAGAATACGACAAATAGGAGTGAAATCCGCTCTCAATCGCAACCATAACTTTGGTCCATGGGATGCAAAGGCGCGAGTGCGGCCATGGATTTCATCATCAATCACTGATGGTAAAAAATCTGGCGTTCAACTCTAACCTTAATTTATATTTGGGGGAAAAGAAGAAGGATGCCTCCAAATATGTGCAGTCGCAGCAGCTTTGTTGTGCAAATCGTGTTAAAATTGCTCGGCATCACCCTTACCCAGTTCGCCCGCTTCTCCGCTCGGCTAACGCAAAAATATGAATGGAAGATCGAATAAGTTAGAAGCAGATCCGTCCCCAAGTTAGAGAGCTCACAGAATAGACACTGTACCTGAATCTGCCGCAAGAGTTCATCAAGCTCAGCGCAGATCTCTGTAAAGGATGGTCTTTTGGCGGGGCAAGCCTCCCAACATCTCTGCATCAGGCTCACCAAGGCTGGGTGCATATTCTCGGGCATCTCCGGACGAAGGCCCTGAGAATATAATTTTATATATATCCCATCACGATTAATTAGCTACTCTTGTGTGATGAAAATTGAAAGTGCAAAGAAAATTATTTCCAATGAAAAATAATTGGATAGCCCTTCTAATAGAAATAATACTTCGAGCTCCCAGCAAAAAAATAGCGATGAGTTGAAATCCACGAGCTCCCGGAAACAAGTAGCGAAGAATTTGCATAACTTGTGAGAGATCTCAAATTTCCGACCAATCTGCCTGAAGTAGCCCGTGTCGAAATGCTTATCATGGGAGAATAACGGCCAGTGAGGGCTTCAAAACATCATAGGTGAAGGTGTGCAGGTCGATGCAATCAACGGAGCCTGTCGATCAATTTGAGCAAAGATGAAGTCGAGGGAAAATAAGGGCCAGTGAGGGCTTCATCGTCACCAGTGAGAGCTTCATCTTCACCAGTGAGGGCTTCATCTTCACCAGTGAGGGCTCCATCTTCACCAGTTAGGGCTTGAATTTTCACATCCCAACAGGGATCATGCGGTTGCTTCACCAGATCAGATGCCGACTTCATGCCCGAACTGGAACAGGAGCGGTCCGTTGAACGGAGATGCGCAGAAGAAGGGAGATGATTTCGTTTTCTGCTGCGGAACGACCTGCGAAGGCTTGTACGTGCAGTTGGAGGTAAAAAGGAAGTATATGGTGGCCTAAGCTTAGTTCAAAACCTGGCCAAGCTCCAGTTCGGCAGCTCCATACTTGCGGAATTGAACTAACTACACGGTGTTGAACTATTGTGCATTTAGTGTTTAAGAAGTACACAACTAGGTGAAACAAGAAATACAAATTTAACAAGACAACCTGAGCAAGATTGCGAAATATGAATGAGGGGGTTCATGATTTTGGAAATGTCAAAGTGGTGGCTTAGAAATGGTGGGTGAGTGGTTGTAGGAGGTCAATTAGTTATAGCTGTTAGATGATATAGGGAAAAATAATGTAAAGGCCCATTTCTAGTCAGACATCTTCTGTATAGGATTCTATCTCCTTCTCTTCTCCTATATATTTGTATTCTCTTGTATTTTAGACATGAAGAAGTATATACAAGGTTCGCCTATTGTTTTCTACCTGGTATCAGAAGGAACCGGTCCGGCCTGTCTCTAACCGCTCGGCTTTCCTCTTCCCTATCCACTCGGTTTCTCTTTTTGATCGGGCGGCTTGGTCTTCCGCCTTACCGCTTGTTGTTGCAGCTTCTCTCCTCTCTACCCGCCTCTTTCTTATCCCCTGTGGATCCACCTCTCTCCCCTCTTCTCTGCCCCTTTTTATAGCCTTCCACTCTCTGACTCGTGGACCTCACCTCCGTTCGGTTAGTTTTTCTTTTAACCGTTTCTGCGTTCTCTATCCGTTGCGGCCTCTCCTTTCTTTCCTACCCGCTCGGCCGCTCCAAACCGCTCAGCCTCTGCCTTTGCTGTGGTCTATTGCTAACTGCACGGTCTGCTGCTGCTTTCGACTTGTTGTAATCGCGTGGTCTATTCTTCCAATTTGTTGGCCGGTCTGACCGTCTCGGTCTGTCTTTTTATTCTCTCTGTGGCGAATAGCTTTCGCCCGCCTCTTCTCGTTGCCTCCAGCAACCTGTTCTTGTCGCTGCCTGCTTCTCTTCGCAGCTTTCTCTACCCGCTGCGACTTCTTCTACTCACGGCAGCCACATCTTCTATACGCGGATTCCTCTGCCTGCGACGACTTCTTCTACTCGCGGCGACTTCTTCTACTCGCGGCGGCTACCTCTTCTCTCTGCGGCTTCCTCTACCCGCAGCGGCTTCTTCTACTCGATGCGGCTTCTTATCTCCGCGGCTTCTTCTCTCCGGCTTCGTCTCATCACCACTCTCTGCCCTTCTAAGCCGTTGGTGCTGACCAGCTAGCCGCGTGCTTCTAACCGCCCGGTCATTGTGCCTAGCCGCCCAGGGATATGGCTTTCGATTCCACCACTGCTGCTGATTCTACTCCTCCCTCAGGATATCCTCGTGCTGCTCCATCTGAGTTCCGGGATGAGCTGCGCATTACCACTATTTCTCTTTGTGAAAAACAAAACTTTGTGGAATGGGTACACTTTGTTCGGCATGTACTACAAACTAAAGATCCCCTTCATCATCTTACCAAGACTCCTCCCACTGCACCCACTGATGAGTGAATCTGTGATGACGGACGGGTTCAATCTTGGCTTCTCAATTCTCTGGACTCCGAGCCCTATTGTATGGCTATGTAACATGAGACCGCTCATGCTATGTGGACTGATCTTCATTCTCTCTACTCTGAAAAGGACAGTCTTCGGCACCTATTTGACATTCTTACTGATCTTCAGTCCCTCGACGTTGGAGTTACTGGAAAAATTACCTCCTTTGTTGCGCGGGCTAAAACTCTTGTTGAGGCTTGTATCCAGCATCAGCCTCTCACTACGGACTTGGTAACTCAACGGCAGCAGAAGGAGGCAGTGGGGATTGTTATGATGATGGCGTGTGTCCCCTCACATCTTCATAGTGTCCGCGCTCATGTTCTATCATCCGTTGTTACTCCATCCCATTCGGATGTGTGCTCAATGCTTCTAAAGGTTACTCCACCTCCGGAAGTTCCGACTTCGCCTCCCTCTCTCCTTCAGCAGCCAGTGGTCACTCTCGCTCCATCTACTCGTGATCCACCGGCTCGTGGTGGTCTGCTTCCTCATCTTACTGCAGCGATCGCTCCCTCACCTCCCTCCAAAACTAGTGATGATATTGCTGCATTACGGACTCAACTCCAACAACTTCAAGGAGCGGTTAGTCGATCCTCTGGCTTCGTCGCCTCGATCTCCATAGAATGTATATTTTGCCTCTCTCATAGCTCTCACTGGATAGGATTGTGGACTCGGGTGCTACACATCATCTCTCTCCACAGCAGCCGCCTCAATATTTAGATACTCCTTACCCCAAGAACATCACTGTGGTTAATGGTGACACGATCCCGGTTTCTGACACTGTCAATCCGCCTCTTACTCCTCTCTCTTTATCCTTTGTTCTTAATGTTCCGGTCTCTCCGTTTAATCTCCTTTCTATTAGCTGTCTTACACAAGATATTGATTGTTGCGTTACTTTCTCACGCTCTTTATTTGTTGTGTAAGATCGACTAACGCAGAATATACTTGGTAGAGGGCGACTTTTGATAATTTCTCAAAAAAAAGTTATCTAGCCCAATTTTCTGTCTTAATATCTGTTATAAATGCTTAAAATGAATTTAAATAAAATAGAAATGAGAATTTAATTCATATTTATTTAATTTCGAGCTAATCCGGTCTTTTTTCCAATGTATTAGTGCGAGAATTGCCAAAGAATTCTATTGGAGAAAGAAATCTGCCCAAAGAATCATAACCAGGAAAACAGGTCACAACGCGCAAAAAAACAGGTTGCAACGTCTGGACAAATTTCAAATTTCAAAAATTGCGTCATTTGCAATTTTGGAAAGATGCATCCTTTGGGGAAAGGGTTGGACGTTTTTTTTGGCTGATTATGGAGGAGTTAGGGGGATTCATTCAGAGAATTACATTGGAGAGGAAAAAGAGGAGGAAAACCTAGGGTTGCTCTTCTTACGCGAGGAAGACGACGAATCTCCGGACGGATCAAGAGAGCAACCTCGGGAAAAGGGTTCTACAGCGGTTAGGACTAATTTCCATCATGTTTTGTAAGAACTTTCCAACCATGGTGTGTGATTTCTCCATCGTTATGAACTAAATTTTAAAAGTCTTGTGTGTTGTAAGTACTAAACTCATTGTGATGTTTTGATTTCAATTTTACTTTCATGTTTGGTTGATGATCTATTTTTATTAGGTTTATGTGCTTTATTTGCGGAATTTTTGAGTAAGTGTTCTTCTTTTAGATAGCGAGGCGAGATTCAAGAGAGGAGTCGCGCTAGTCTAGGGTTGAATCCTCATTTTATGCGACAAAATTCGAGAGAGGAGTCGCAAAATTCTTTTAGTCAAAATTCCATCTTTTTACTGCACTGCAAGATTCGAGAGAGTAGCGGTGTAAGTGAAACGTAAACCCTAATATAACGTCGAGAGAGGAAGAGATTTCGTCTTGAGTTAGCAACATCGATTTTAACCTTCATGTTATTATAAATCCGCCTAAGTTAGAGATAACTAGGGGAATTAGGGTAAGCCGATTTCGGAGATCGAGAGATAATGTCATTCATCTTAAAAATCGTTGCAGGATAGTAATCAACCAATCATGAGAGGTCACTAAGAAAAGTCGTCACAATAGTCTAAGAAAAACAACATACGAGACTAATTCTCCAATTCGAAAAAAGTAAACGAAGTAAGATCAAATTAGTTGTTTTATTTTATTATTGTCTCTAAAATTCTCGCAATTAAATCACCTTAAATATCTCGCTTGAATTTAAAGAATAGGAGGGGCTAGTAATTGTGAGCACTAATCAATCACTTACTCGAGCGAACGATCACTTCTTACTCTATATTACTTGATTCGGCACGTATACTTGCGTTACTACATAAATCTATTTTGGGGGTATCAAGTTTTTGGCGCCGTTGTCGGCGAAGTGCAACTGATTTAGTGTTATTTCTTACAATATTAGTGAATCCTTAGTATTTAGAGATCAAGTGTTTGTTTGCTTGTTGTTTGTTTATTTTTAAATCATTAGAAGTTGGGCGGTGTATGTCCAGGTATAGGCAAGTAGAATTATTGCCTTTGAATTCTGAAATCGAGCGCTCCTGCAGACAAAACAGAAGAGAAACTAAAAACGTGAATATTATTCATCCTGCGATGGATAATAATGCAAATAATAATAATAATAATGATGGTCAGGTGGATCAAAATGGCCAACCTGCGGCACCACGTATGACTTGTCACGAGTATAATACACCTCTAAGGGGATGTGTGCACTTCAGCATTGCTCGACCCGCAATTGCTGCTAATAATTTTAAAATGAACCCACTAATTATGCAGCAAGTGCAAAATAATAAGTTTGGTTGTCTAGGTCATAAAGATGCAAATTCACACTTACGAACCTTCTTAGCAATTTGCGATATGTTTAAGTTCAACGGAGCATCAGAAGATGCAATAATGTTAAGATTGTTTCCATTTTCTTTAGAAGGGAGAGAGAAGGATTGGTTAGACTCTTTGACTAACGATTCTATCACGACATGGGAGCAGTTAGTGAAAAAATTCTTGCATAAATATTTTCCGTCATCTAAAACTGCAAAGCTGATAAGGGATATAACCACATTCACACAGGGTAACGGAGAGACACTGTACGATGCTTGGGAGCGTTTTAAGGACCTATTAAGGAAATATCCTCATCATAGGTTAGCCCTTCATCAGCAAGTTTTCACCTTCTATAATGGTTTGCAAACTGCAACCATGATTTTAGTAGACGACGCTGCTGGAGGATCGTTGCTTAAGAATTATCCCGAGGATGCGTATGCAATCCTTGAAGACCTCACTGAAAATAATTACCAAGTCTATGATCGTCAAGGGAACAATCTGGTTGGTATCCACCAAGTGGACCAATTCACATCCTTGGCCGCTCAAATGACATCACAGTTTAATCTAATCAATAAGAGATTAGATTTATTATCACAACCATCATCTAGTGCTCCATTGACGGTGGAGCAATTGAATCAAATTTCTGAAGAGGTAAATTATGTAGGAGGAGCACAAAGACAAATTCCACCTGGATTTGCCAATCATTATCACCCCGAGTGGCGGAATCATCCGAATTTCTCCTGGAAAAATAATCAAGGGATGAATCAACCACAAGGGTTTAATCAAAATATAAATCACCTACCTATCAATAACAACTCTCAACCTCAACAAGTAAACCAAAGAAAGATGACGGATGAGTTTATCTTAGGCATGTTCCAAAAGTATGACTCAAAATGGTAGGAATAGAATCATCGTTAAGATCACTAGAAACGACTATGAGACAACTTGCAAATTCATTAAGTCAAAGGCCCATTGGAACTCTACCTTCTGATACCACACCTAATCCAACAAAAGATAATCATAATAATCATTGCAAGGCTATTGCACTGAGGAGTGGTGTAGAGATTCCAAGTGGGGAGGGGTTGCTTGAGAAAGTTAGGGAAGAAGAGACGAGTAAAAAGCCAAGTGAGTCGAGCATATTAGAGAAGGACAAGTTGGGTGAGAAAAAGGATGTGGGAGAGAAACAAAAAGAGAAACTAAATCAAAATAAAGAAGTAGTCTATCCACCACCCTTATTTCCGTCTAGACTTGTTAAATCCAAACTTGACATACAATTCCAAAAGTTTATGGAGATTTTTAAAAAACTATCTATAAATATCTCATTTGCCCCACACTATCTATAAAATACAGTTTGATGCCAAAAGACGGGCAATATTCATCGGGGGGCAAGTATGCATATGACCAATATTCTGGAGGTAGAAGTATTTGATGTTTGGGGCATTGATTTCATGGGACCGTTTGTGAATTCAGGAGGAAATTTTTATATTCTGTTGGCAGTAGATTATGTGTCAAAGTGGGTGGAGGTCATTGCCACACAGAAAAACGATGCCAAGATTGTACTCAAGTTTATAAAAGCAAATATATATACGAGATTCGGCACGCCTAGGACGATAATTAGTGATGGAGGTTCGTATTTTTGCAATACACAATTTAACACATAAAGTGGTCATAACATATCACCCGCAAACCAATGGATTAACTGAAATCTTCAATAGAGAAATCAAGTCTATTTTAGAGAAGACGGTGAATACAACTATGAAGGATTGAGCATTTAGGTTGAACGATGCGTTATGGGCCTATAGGACTACCTACAAAACGCCCATAGGTGTGACTCCCTTTAGAATGGTATATGAAAAAGCTTGTCACTTACCCGTAGAATTGGAGCATAAAGCGTACTGGGCAATAAAAAGATTGAATTTCGATCTCCAAGAAGCGGGCAAGAATAGACTTTTTCATTAGAACGAATTGGAGGAGATCAGATCTAACGCTTATGAAAATGCTAGGTTGTACAAGGAAAGGACAAAAAAATGGCATGATTCGAGGTTGCACAGAAAGAAGTTCAAAGAAGGGCAATTCGTTCTCCTGTATAACTCAAGATTGAGATTATTCCCGGGAAAATTGAAGTCACGATGGTCCGGACCTTTTCGGGTGGAGGAGGTACATCCGTTTGGAGTAATCACGATTTGTAATGAGAAAGACGAATCCAAGTTTAAGGTTAATGGACAGCGGTTGAAAGAATACTTTAAAGACAATGATCATCGAGAGACGATGGTCATCATGCTGAAATAAAAACGAGTGCGAAGAAGAACGTCCGGCCGGGACGTTTTAAACTAGGCGCTTGGTGGGAGGCAACCTATCGTCTGTTAGTTTCATATAATTGTTTAATTAGTAAAATAATAATAATAATAAAATCATCACATTAATATTATTATTTTAATAACTTGTTATGTTTATTTGTTTTGATCCAAAATCGTAGAACAATTGAAATTTTTAATGTTAAATTGCCTGTTGCAACCTGAAAATAAGGGGTTGCGACTTTTCTTTTGTTGTTTGCACATGAAGAATTAACCTGGAGCCAGGTCCGGTTCGGTTAAACCGGCGCCCGACTGAACCGGCGCCTGAATTCCCGAATGCAAAACGTTGCAACGCACATCACTGAGGTTGTGACTTTCTGTTTTCTGCCTTCACTCCCTCTAATTTACGCGAACCGGCTGAGCCGGTCACCGTTCCTGACCCTTCCGGTTTAGAGGCGTTGTATAGGAGGTCTGGATACCTTTTCACCGGCTTCCCAAAAATTGTCTCCCGATCCTTAATCTTCCTGCCCTAGCATCGACACCATCGCAGAGGGGTTGAGGTCGGCGAATCGAGTGGTTGGCTGATCCTCTTCGCCCGCCGGCGATATCTTCGGGGGCTTCGCAACTAGCGCCATTGTTCTGCATCAACGGGAGCGGGTGAGCCGCCACTGGTTTCGAAGGGAGGAACGCAAGGCGATAGCGTGACGAGGAGGTCAGTGTGTTGCGGCTTTTCTGCGGCTTTCGGCAACCGCCGACGGCACAAAGTAGGCTTCACAACTCTCTAAAGGTACAACTCTATACCCTAAGTCCAGTAGAGTAGTGTATCGCTTCATTTTTGCTTAGTGTTGGGTTTCGGATTTGGTAGATTTGGTCATGGCGTCGAGAAAAAAAGGAAAGGGGAAAGAGATCGTTCGCAAACAAGTGCGGTTTTTGACTGAAGAAGCCGCTCAAAGATTTCAATCCCTCCAATCCATACAACCCATTTATGAAAGAGGATTCAAAATGGAGAAACGGGGCTGGAATATAGGATATGTGGGGCAAATACAGGCTATGGGCTGGGGAACGTTGTGTCACCCAAGGACGGAGGCAATGTTACCGTGGGTTTATAAATTCTACGCTAATGCACCAGTCGCAGAAGGGGGGACTGTGTTCGTGCGAGGAAAGAAAGTGAATTTTTCTGCCTGTGCCATTAATTCGTTCTTTGATTTAGATGATAGCATCGGACCAGATCATACAGCTATGCTTTCTACCACGCCTAAGACAGATATGACCGCTGTTATTTGTAGTGTGCTGGGACCAGACTGGGTGAGCACCAAAGAGAATGCTCTACACTCTACTTGCCTATCGAGGGAAGCGAAAGTTTGGCTTTACTTTGTAAACACAAGTTTGCTGCCCACACGTCATTTGAACCACGTCCAACTTGATAGGATTGCACTGATTTTCTGCATCATAAAGGGCATAAAGGTAAATATCGGACGGATCATCTCCCGGCTTATCTGGACAAAAGTGAATGATAAGAAAATGAATCACATTTGATTCCCAACTACCATCACAGAGTTATGTCGCGCAGCTGGAGTTGAACTCGGTGAGGGTGACCTAATCACGCAAGTGGATCGCCACATCACAGAAACAGTAGTGAACGTCAACATCAAAGTACCTTCTGAGCTTCTCGGAATCCAAGCAAGTTGAAGGTCGTGTGTGCTGCTAAACCCCCTAAGTCAAAAGCAGTGGCTCCCAAGCACATTAATATTCCTGTAGTTGACAACGACGTGGATCCCGACGCTATGAGCGAGCAGCTTGAGTACATGAAGGCGTATCATCGTTGCCAGTTTGTTTACTTCAACTCCAGGTTGGACTACATATGTGAGAATCAGGCCAAGTTGATGCAGAAGGCCCGTATTCCAGTGACAGAGCCTAAATATGATCTGGAGTCTCAGTTTGACAAGAAAGGCTATCTCCTGACGTCGGATGGGTCGAGAATAGATCCTACGTTGGTAAAAGCTAAAGAACAGGAGGAGGATGAAGACGCAGAGGAGGATGAAGACGCAGAAAAACGATGAAGACGCAGAGGAGGATGAAGATGATGAAGATGACGAGGACGACGAGAAAGGGGATGCATAGTTCTTGTGTGTTGTTTTGTTTCTAATTTGCGCTTGCATAGTTACATTTTTATCTTCTTCTTTTTGCTCTGATTTGGACAGTTGGTTAATTAGCACTGACACTCGTACATTTTGGTAATGACAGGTTTAGTTCTTTGAACAGTACATTTCTTTTATAATGGTTAATTCAGCTACCTACTCATAGTTAGGCTCTGATGCTATTTGGAACTTTCACTATTGTCATGATTAATTGCTATTAGATTGTGGCATGTTGATTATGTGTTATGCTGAGCCATCCTTTGAATTCGGTAATTTTGTCATATAATTCTGAGTCTCAATTCTATGTTATGCTGAATGATTATATGAATTATGCTTAATGATGTTATATGCGTGCATTTTTAAATGCTTATGAATGTTTTCAAGGACGAGTTAATTCGATATGTTTAAAACAATGATTCTGCACTAGTATTATATTTTGTTACTCTTTCTGATATACATGCTGCCCAACATAATTACATCTACTATCCTAATCGGTGTACATGTTGAGGGTTTAATACATGCAGGATATATTTTATAGATAGACTATCGGAAGGACATCTCATTACATATTAAATCGGGTGCATTGTCGAGTCAATGGACAACTACGCAGACAATCAACTCTTCAGGGGAGTACTTAAATTTCAATTTTCATCTTGACTTGCATTTTATCCTTTACCTTATTTGCTTATTAGTCAAAATAGTTTAATCATATTTTCTTGGGTATTGAAGTCTCTTTGCTAGGGACTAGCAAATGTCAGTGTGGAGGTGAGAGTAGTATACTCCTACCAATTGAGTGAGAGTAAATATTTTTAACAATTTTAGTTAATCCTATTTCTCGATATAATTAACGAATGAGTTATTCAATATTATTCGATGATTATTGTTTTGATGATTATTGTTGGTAGGATAGTCCATCTTAATAGTTCAAATCTTCGATTGAAAGTTAGCAAGATGGGTAAAAACTCTCTTAAATATTTCTCTAATCCTCACAATTCTTTAAAAGAATTTGCTTCCTAAAAATTGATCATCATTGACTTCTAAAAGTAATGATGGAAGGATTGACATGAATCGAGTCGAGATGTAAACCAAAGCATTGAGATATCCAGTTGATTTGTAAGAATGATTAACGTTTCCCTTTGATCAACCCGTACCTCACTACTTATATTTGATTTAATCACTTACTATCCTTAGAGCTTGAATCTTTGATTATCATGCATAATTTCCCCTCATGCCTAAAGCAATTTCTTAGTAACTATTCAACTATGAGTGATTGTTCAAAAAAATAATTATGAGTCGTATTGATATGTGGTCTAAGTGTCTGTACACCTACTTGAAACGATCCATACTATGATTTTTAAAGAAAAGAAAAGAAAGAAATGTGTCATAGTGATATGTGGCCTAGATACGTATATTCATACTTGGAATGATGACAACTATGATTACAGAAAAAAAAAATAATGTGTGAGTTGTAGAGATATGTGGCCCGAGTGTGTGTACACCTACTTGGAATGATCCCTACTACATACTACAAAGTTGCTAATTAAAAAATTGAATCCCATAGTTGAGAGAGTTATTAAGAATATTAACTAGGGAAATACCTTTTACTAACGCATTTCACTCCTAACCAAGCCAAAGTCATTTCTATTGCAAGTCCTCATGATTTCTTTTCAAATTAAACTGCCAACTCTAGTGGAGGTTAAGTCAAAGACTCGGCCTATTTTCATTCTCTCTTAGTTATTAAGGAAGTTCGTTGAGAACAATTTATAGGAGTCGATGATTTTAAAGGATAGCACACATCACATTAAAAAGTTTAATTGAGCTTTATCTTTCATCAAGCTAGTGAATATTTGATTATGATGAACCATTAAGTTATGACAAGTCCTTATTTGGTTAAATTTGAAACATTTGAGAAATTTTTTCTTTAATTATGTTGAGAAGAAGGATCTTATGAGTTTATATTATGACTATATCCTCTCACTCAATTTTCATGATTAGTATTGTCGTTGCTAGGGACTAGCAAAGGTTTAAGTGTGGAGGTGTGATAACTTCCCAAAAATCTAGCCCAATTTTCTGTCTTAATATCTGTTATAAATGCTTAAAATGAGTTTACATAAAATAGAAATGAGAGTTTAATTCATATTTATTTAATTTAGAGTTAATCCGATCTTTTTTCTAATGTATTAGTGCAAGAATTGTCAAAGAATTCTATTGGAGAAACAAATTTGTCCAAAGAATCATAACCAGGAAAACAGGTCACAACGCGCAGAAAAACAGGTTGCAACGTCTGGACGAATTTCAAATTTCAAAAATTGCGTCATTTGCAATTTTGGAAAGATGCATCCTTTGGGGAAAGGGTTGGACGTTTTTTTTGGCTGATTATGGAGGAGTTAGGGGAATTCATTCAGAGAATTCCATTGGAGAGGAAAAAGAGGAGGAAAACCTAGGGTTGCTCTTCTTACGCGAGGAAGACGACGAATCTCCGGACGGATCAAGCGAGCAACCTCGGGAAAAGGGTTCTACATCGGTTAGGACTAATTTCCATCATGTTTTGTAAGAACTTTCCAACCATGGTGTGATTTCTCCATTGTTATGAACTAAATTTTAAAAGTCTTGTGTTGTAAGTACTAGACTCATTGTGATGTTTTGATTTCAATTTTACTTTCATGTTTGTTTGATGATCTATTTTTATTAGCTTTATGTGTTTTATTTGTGGAATTTTTGAGTAAGTGTTCTTCTTTTAGATAGCGAGGCGAGATTCGAGAGAGTAGTCTCGCTAGTCTAGAGTTGAATCCTCATTTTATGCGACAAAATTCGAGAGAGGAGTCGCATAATTCTTTTAGTCAAAATTCAATCTTTTTACTGCACTGCAAGATTCGAGAGAGGAGCGGTGTAAGTGAAACGTAAACCCTAATATAACGTCGAGAGAGGAAGAGATTTCGTCTTGAGTTAGCAACATCGATTTTAACCTTCATGTTATTCTAAATCCGCCTAAGTTAGAGATAACTAGGGGAATTAGGGTAAGCGGATTTCGGAGATCGAGAGATAATATCATCCATCTTAAAAATCGTTGCAGGATAGTAATAAACCAATCATGAGAGGTCACTAAGAAAAGTCGTCACAATAGTCTAAGAAAAACAACATACGAGCCTAATTCTCCAATTCGAAAAAAGTAAACGAAGTAAGATCAAATTAGTTTTTTTTTTATTTTATTATTGTCTCTAAAATTCTCGCAATTAAATCACCTTAAATATCTCGCTTGAATTTAAAGAATAGGAGGAGCTAGTAATTGTGAGCACTAATCAATCACTTCCTCGAGCGAACGATCACTTCTTACTCTATATTACTTGATTCGGCACGTATACTTGTGTTACTACGTAAATCTATTTTGGGCGTATCAACTATCCAACGGGTTGTATCTCCTCGATGTTTCTCCCACTGCTCTCACCATTGTCTCCACAACTAATTGGCATCGTCGTCTGGGATATGCCCCTCTTCCGATTCTCAAGAAAGCTATTCCTACTGTTTCTCTTCAAGAATTTTTTTGTGAATCATGTATTTTCGACAAGCAACACCGTGTATCTTTCCCTTCTTCACGTACTCGGAACGATGCTCCTTTATACTTAATACATTCTAGGGATCCTATAAGGTCCCTAGTGTTTTTGGTTACAGATATTTTGTTACATTTATCGATGATTACTCGCGAGTTAGCTGGTTGGATTTACTTCGTGACTGAACCGAACTCACAACTACATTCCGTACGTTTCTTACGGAAACTCGCACTCAGTTTTCTACATGTGTCAAAACACTTTGTACAGACAATGATCGCAAGTACACTGGTCGCTCTTTCTCCAATCTCTGTGCTGAGTACGGTATTCTACATCAGACTTCATGTACTTATACCCCTCAACAGAATGACATAGCGGAACGAAAAAAATCGTCACCTCCTTAATGTGACTAGATCTCTTATGATCCAAATGCAGGTTCCTCCTCTTTATTTGAACTTTGTCGTTTCTACAGCTTGTCACCTCATCAATCGCATGTCATCATCTGTCATCAACTTCGTGGCACTCATCACTCTCCTTTATCCATCCACAACTCTCTTCTCTCTCACACCTCATGTGTTTGGATGTACCTGTTATGTCCATCACCTTGGTCCCTTCACTGACAAGCAAGCCCCTCGGGCTACCAAGGCGCTGTTTATTGGCTACTCCCGCACTCAGAAGGGGTATGTCTGTTTTGATCCTACCACTGGTAAGATGATTGTGTCTGTTGATGTCTCCTTCCATGAAGACCAGCCATATCACACCAGTCCTTCTGATCCCCTTCTTCCTCCTCCTCTATGACGCAAGACGAATCTATAGACGGTGAGAAACCTGCGACCTAGCCCTACATGCTATGCAAATCCGACGGTTAGATCACAATTGAATAATAAATAAAATATCTCACGCAAAATAAATTCACGACAAGGCAAAATATTTTTATTAGGGCAAAAGCAAGCTTAGGCTTTCCTCCGCGTGGAGGGCCAAAGCAAGAGCACGTGACGAATGAATCCTTCCTGAAGTTAGAGATTAATTCATGCACAAATAACTATAATAAACTGAACACTCAAGCAACCATGTAATAAACATCTGTAACAACGTTTTACAACTGAATGCCGATATAAAACACAATACGAATAATATGGCTGCTGTAAATAACACAAATCTGGATATTATAGAGCTCAAAAAGGGGTTCTGGTGGTTGGTGGACCGGATCGGGTAAGGGGAGGGCTGGTTGGGGATTAGGAGGGTTGGATCGGGGCGGGGGATGGCTGGAACCGGGCTAAAATAGCTGGATCTGGACAGGTTTGGTGTTGAGTGGCTGTTTTGAGGTGGATCCGCGGGGTTGGGTGCTGATGGCAGCAAAGGGGAGGAGGTGGGGTGGCTGGAGCTGGCTGGAAGAGACCCGATCTGGATTGTTTTGTGGGAAAACAGCTAAAGGGGGCTGCTTGGGTGGTTGGTGGCCTGGTGGAGGGGAGGCGGGCTGAAGGGAGAGGGGCGGAAAGGCTGGAACAGGGAGGGGAGGGGGCTGTTGGCCAGATCTGGACAGGACAATGGCCGGCGGCCTGATTTGTAAAGCGCGGAGGAAGGGGCAGGGGAGGCGGATTGATGTGGGGGTTTTTTTGAGGGTAGGCGGTGGCTGGGCAACAGAAAAATAATTCCTGCAGGGGTTTTCGCGAGGGGATCAGTGGCTGGACAACACAAAAAGGAAAGGAGGGTGGGGGAGGAGGAAAATACCAAGATACAAAACATTACCCAATGAGTCGTCACCAAGAGGTTCCACGAAATCGGCACCGCGGAGAAGATCACCAAAATGAAGGAAGAAGCTCTCCAAACATTCAAAAATGAGCAATGACGGCAGTCCTAAACCATCTATTTATAAGAAATAAAAATTAGGGCACCCGGAATCAACGACTATGATTGGCCGTTGGTCTCAGGGCCAAAACTACATGAAATAGAATCCGAAAAGTACAAACCTATATATGAAATTGATTCGCAACGCGAATCCGGACGCATCCACAGAGTCGGATTGTCGATCCGGGCAAGTCATATATGGTAAGTCTCCAAATCAGCCCCGAATGGGCCCAAAGCTCGTCCTCATCTCTGCTCCGCATCATTCTCCCCGACTTGAAAGAATTCATCTCCCGATGAATAAGGATCAGAATTCTCTCGCTGCATGTCAGGTAAAGCTCGAAGAGGTACACCAGAGGTCGTCCAAGTGTCATTGTTGGAAAAGTGTCCTCGCCAATCAACTCCTTCGGACGGAAAAGTTTCCATCTCCAATGAATGAAGATGGTCATACTGAAGTCGAAGTCGATGGCGAGTCAATCAAGCTCCGATGGTAGCATCCGGGGGTCGTCAATGAAGGATCGTACGCGCCCGCAAACCAGGTAGCGACACACAAGACCGTCTGTAGAGGGGACAGACTCATGCGTAAAGATCTCTGTGATAATCTCATCTCTCAACATAGTAATAGAAAGATCTGGTGGGATCTGAGGTGCCAATGGTGGAACCGTTGGGGACAGGATCCCATGTAAGTGGGGGTCAAAAATGGGCTGAGCACGGGGCAATGAATATGGTGGCAAGGGCTCGGGGGTAGATTGAGTGGTGGGTGGTAAAAACGGTAGTAAAAGCTCGGGAGGGACACCAAGATGTGGGCCTGAATACTCGTGAGGTGCAAAGTATGACATCAGGTCCTCGACATTGAACACAGTATGGGTACCCATGCTCGCAGGGATGTCAAGCTCATAAGCATTTGTCCTGACTCCTGATGCGTCTCAGGACTGAGTAGGGACTCATTCGCCTAAGCTCAAGCTTTTAACAAGTCTCGCACAGAGCCGCACAACGCAGATTATTACCATCACCTGCTCGCCTTCATGAAGTATCTGCACTTGTCAATGAACATCCGCATGTGATTTACAAGATTTATTACCAATATAGATTATTCGTCGGGCTGACTCATGACACACATGCAAACGATGAACAGACAACACAACAGACTCATGCAAAAGATGACGAAATGACTCAACAGACTCATGGAAGTGATGCAAATGACACATGATCAACACAACGTACCTGCTACAGGAAAGCCTAATAATGACTGGGACGTCTCTAAAATATGGTGGCCTATCAGGGGGCTCTCTCGGTGGAGTGTAGAAAAACTCATCCCGTGTGTGACGAGTGCTCAGATGATCGTGAGAGACAACTATACTCAAATACGGGCTCGTAAAGAGCCAAATGTCTCTCAGGGAACGCGACATATCAAGGGGCTCACCAGGAGGTGTGTACAAGAAGTCATCGCAAATGAGGCAACCACCTGAATGAAGACGTGACTCTCGAGTGTGGTGAGTGTCCCCGACAAGGAAGAACTCATCGGGTGAGTCAGCGGGTGGCGTGTCCCAAAACTTATCGAGAGTGTGATGTGTCATAAGATAGGCCCTCAAAATATATGTATGCTCAAGCGTACTCAAGGAAGTCCCTACATACGTTATGCTCCACGCAAGATCAATTCTCTGGGACAAGACTATAGATGATAGCGAAAGAGACGCCAATAACTCAGCTCATAAACGAGCGTCTCACTCGAATACTATCCCCACCAGGATGTGGCGGCTCATCAGGAGGCTCGACAGGGGGGTCATCGTAAAATTCGTCACTAGGGTCATGATCCTCCATGTGAGTACCATCGTAAGGGGTCGTGTCCCAATGAATATGTGACATAGTCAGTTCGATATTAACACCAGGCTATGGGCTCTCGGTGGTCGTGATGTGACTCAGGGAAATGATAACGAGATAGCGACATAAACCTACACTTAAGAATGGATCTGTGGGTACAGTGTCAGAAAATGGGTTTGTGCTTGGGGTTCTAACTAACCCGGTGGATGACAGAGGAGCAGATGTGGGTGAGGGACAACACAACAGACTCAATACGTCGCTCAGGCTCTCTCTCAGTCGGGTCACAAGAGACGGGTTAGAAACAAGAGATATGTCACTCACTGGGCCCAGCACCTCACTGTGGTGAGAGTAATCTGCATCTGCTATCACTTCTGTCGTGCCTGACAAGACAGTGGTAAGCGTCGTGGTGCCCTTAGTATGGGAGGGACTCGTACTGTAGAGGTCAAGGTGAGAATCTCATCGTCCAGCTCTTGCAGATCTCAATGACCGTTCATAACGAAGGGCGAGCTGATATGTGCTCAAGGGACTCCGGGCTATGATATATTACCTTAGTACGAATGTCAGATCGAAGCTCGGACCGAAATCTGGTAGTGTCCATGACTAGGTCCTCTCGAATATCACTCCTCACAACTAACTCATCAAAGCGATCCATGTACTCAGCGACGGACATGGTTCTTTGCTGCAGGGAAAATAATTGGTCGAGCTAGCGCCTCCGATATGACGAAAACAGATATCTTCGACACAATATACGCTTCATGTCCGTCCAACTAGTGATGCGACAAAGACGGTCTCGCTCGCGGGTCCTCTCAACGCTAGCCCAATAAGCCCTCGTCTGATCTAAAAGTCTAAGTTTCGCAAACTTGACGCGACGCTCACCGAATAACTCAAAGTGATCTAAATAATACTCCATATCCACGAGCCAATAACTGAAAGACTCGGGACTCGATGTGCCGTCAAAGGAAGGGGAAGCAGTACGAAACTGACTCTCAGGATCTCTCTCGGAATGACTATCCTCATAATAATCATTCGGAAGGTAACCGAGTTGTGTCGAAGGATCAACATGATCTGCTCGCGTGTACGAAAAAGCATGACGACAATCATCATACTGATCGTCTCTAGCATAGTGGGGTTGTGTCGGTGGGTCAACACGATCTCTAAAAGTGGTGCACTGCGATCGAGAATGATCATCGTAATAATGTGAGGATCTCCCTGACGGGGCTCTATGAGAGCGGGTGCAAGTGTACTCAAGACCTCCAAAGTGAGGTGGGGACAAGTGGTGATACCTAGACATAATGAAAAACTTGTAAACTCTACGACTGCGTATCAAAAAAGTGAGTGCAACCTGCCTATAATACCAATTGACGCTGGACGAATCTATAGTCTGTGGGAAACCTGCGACCTAGCCCTACATGCTATGCAAATCCGACGGTGAGATCACAATTGGATAATAAATAAAACATCCCGCGCAAAATAAATCCACGATAAGGCAAAATATTTTTATTAGGGCAAAAGCAAGCTTAGGTTATACTCCGCGTGGAGGGCTAAAGCAAGAGCGCGCGACGAATGAATCCTTCCTGCAGTTAGAGATTAATACATGCACAAATAACTATAATTAACTGAACACCCAAACAACCATGTAATAAACAACTGTAACAACGTTTTACAACTGAATGCCGATACAAAACACAATACGAATAATATGGATGCTGTAAATAACACAAATCTGGATATTAGAGAGCTCAAAAAGGGGTTCCGGTGGTTGGTGAACCGGATCGGGTAAGGGGAGGGCTGGTTGGGGATTAGGAGGGTCGGATCGGGGCGGGGGATGACAGGAACCGGGCTAAAATAGCTGGATCTGGACAGGTTTGATGTTGGGTGACTGTTTTGAGGTGGATCCACAGGGTTGGGGGCTGATGGCAGCAAAGGGGAGGAGGCGGGGTGGCTGGACCTGGCTGGAAGAGGCCCGATCTGAACTGATTTTGTGGGAAAACTGCTAAAGGGGGCTGTTTGGGTGGTTGGTGGCCTGGTGGAGGGGAGGCAGGCTGAAAGGAGAGGGGCGACAAGGCTGGAACAGGGAGGGGAGGGGGCTGCTGGCCAGATCTGGACAGCACAATGACCGGTGGCCTGATTTGGAAAGGGCGGAGGAAAGGGCAGGGAAGGCGGCTTGATGTGGGGGATTTTTTGAGGGTAGGCGGTGGCTGGGCAGCAGAAAAATAATTCCTGCAGGGGTTTTTGTGAGGGGATCGGTGGCTGGACAACACAAAAAAAGAAAGGAGGGTGGGGGAGGAGGAAAATACCAAGATACAAAACTTTACCCAAGGAGTCGTCACCAAGGAGTTCCACGGAATCGACACTTTGGATAAAATCACCGGAATGAAGGAAGAAGCTCTCCAAACATTCAGCAATGAGCAATGACGGCAACCCTAAACCATCTATTTATAAGAAATAAAAATTAGGGCCCCGGAATCAACCGCTATGATTGGTCGTTGGTCTCGGGGCCAAAACTACATGAAATAGAATCCGAAAAGTACAAAACTATATATGAAATTGATTCGCAGCGCGAATCCGGACGCATCCACGGAGTCGGATCGTCGATCCGGGCACGACATATATGGTAAGTTTCCAAATCAGCCCTGAATGGGCCCAAAGCTCGTCCTCGTCTCTGCTCCGCATCACTCTAACTCGGCCCTCCGTACCCGCAACATCTCCACTACCACCACTTCTCCCTATCCCTCTACACCACCAATCCAAATCTCATATCATTATGATCCCCCAACACCAGCAGTCCCCTCCAAATCTCTTGTTATTCAAGTGTACACTCGTCGTCTTCCACGTCCAGATGCCCTGTAGGCTGCAACAGCTTCCCTCTACCAGTGTGATTTCGCGACATGTTGATCTGGCGTCCTCCTCGACGACACTTCCCATGGCCAATTATGTCTCTTTACATCGGCTCTCACCGCCTCTTCTTACCTTTGCTCTCTCTCTCCTCTATTTATATACCTACCTCTATGCAGGAAGCCCTCCGGCATCCGTGGTGGCGCGAAGAGATGACGACTCTGTGGGGTAATCACACTTGGGATCTTGTGCTCCTTCCTCCTGATCACAGTTGCGTTAGCTGCAAATGGATCTTTACTATGAAACATGCCGCGGATGGGACAGTTGATCGCTTAAATGCTCGGCTTGTGACCCGGGGCTTTACCCAACAGTACGACTTTCATTATGAGGAAACTTTCTCCCAAGTTGCAAAATTGAATTCGGTTCGGGTCGTTCTCTCCTTAGCTGTTTATCGCCAGTGGCCCCTCCATCAACTGGATGTCAAGAATGCTTTCTTGAATGCCGATCTTCTTGAAACAGTGTACATGCATCAACCGCCCGGGTTTGAGACAACGTGAGAGTCTCGGGTATGTCTACTTCACGAGTCTATTTATGGTCTCAAACAATCTCCACGGGCGTGGTTTGGAAAATTTAGCAAGGTCATTCGTGAGGTTGGCTTCAAACAAAGCTCGGTAGATTCCTCTCTCTTCACTCGTCATCAATCAACTGAGACTATAATACTTTTGGTCTGTGTGGAGGATATTCTTATCACTGGTGATGACTCAGCTGAGATACACCATGTGAAGCAACATTTAAACTCTATCTTTCAAATCAAAGATATGAGAAATCTTTGCTAGTTTCTTGAACTAGAAGTAGCACGAAAACCTGATGACCTCGTCTTATCCCAGCATAAGTACTGTATTGACTTTCTGCAAGATGCTGGCCTCTCGGGTTGCAAACCTGTGGAAACCCCGATAGAAGTTAACCACATGTTGTGTGCTCAGGGATCTGAGAATGATTCTCTTCTTCTGAATCCGGAATACTACCGTCGTCTTGTGGGAAAACTTATATATCTAACAGTTACAAGACCTGACATTGGGTTGGTGTGGTCAACCGGTTTATGCATACCCTACGGGTCTCTCACCTCCAGAAAGTGGAACGCATCCTTAGGTATCTGAAGACTTCCCCTGGGTAAGAACATGTGTACAAGCCATCTTCTTCCCTTTCTCTTATTGCATACTTGGATGCGGATTATGCGGGCTCGTTGGATGATCGATGTTCAACTACTGGGTTTTGTACATACTTTGGAGGAAATCTTATCACATGACGAAGTAAGAAGCAGACGGTGGTTGCTCGCTCATCTGTTGAGGCCGAGTACCGTGCGATGGCGGCTGTTACATCTAAAATAACCTGTCTTGAAAGTCTTCTAATTGACTTGGGATTCAAATTGTCCTCACCTTCAACATTGTTCTGTGACAGTCAAGCTGCAATACACATTGCAAAGAATCCTGTGTTTCATGAGAGGAATAAACATATTGAGGTTGATTGTCACTTCGTTCGAGAAAAGGTTCAAGCAAAGGAGATAAAGCTTGAACATGTTCCTGCCTCTAGGCAAGTTGCTGATGTCCTTACCAAGGCATTGCCTCGCAAGTGGTACTACCAGTTCTTGTCCAAGCTTGGTGCATACAACTTATACGCTCTAGCTTGTGGGGGAGTGTTAGATGATATAGGGAAAAATAATGTAAAGGCCCATTTATAGGCCCATTTCTCTCTTCTCCTTTAGTCCCACATCTCCTGTATAGGATTCTTTCTCCTTCTCTTCTCCTATATATTTGTATTCTCTCTTGTATTTTAGACATGAAGTACATACAAAGGTTCTCCTATTATTTTCTACAATAGCAACTGAATTGTTTAGGTGGTCAGTTGAGATGTAATTGTAAGTACTGCATAAGGTGTCGTAATTCAAGATTTGAGTGTGGAGAAAAAGTATGAAAAGAAGAATTCTAATGGACTTTGAAATATTAAAAAGAAAACTTCAAGAAATTAGCTGTGATATTAATTTGATGCAGCCAAATTGAGAGGATGAAAAAGAATTGCATAAAATGAAAACAAAGATATAAAAAGTGAATTCTTTGGCTTTTTATGCCGAATCCTTTAGGATGAAGTGTAGGAAGACGTTGGAAGTGGATTTGCCTCACTGGGTCTCAAATGACTGTGAGCATGCTATCCATGTACTTGTGTATATTTACTAAGCTGGGAATTGTGAAAACTAGTCAACTGCATCAATAGAGGTGAATCGACCCAAATGGATTTGGAATAGAAGTTACAGAGAGTTACTTTCTCTGGTAAAATTTTATGAAGGGTTGGTCATTTGGATCAGGCAAAGCTATTTAGTCCCATGTCATCTGCACATTAGACGCAAATTTAAACCAAATCCTTCCTGATGCGAGTTTATTTTATTTTTTAAAGCTTACTACGACACAGAACCACTCTGACCCAGGTTGTGAACCAATAAGGGTAGAATTGAAATTATACTATCCGATAATACAGTAAATCAAATACTTGCATTTGTAATTTGACTTTAAACTACCTCAAGCTTTTACTTATCATAATTCTTTCATTAACATAAGAAAAAGTACAAGAACTGCATAAATTGGAAATCACTGAACCTGTCTTACACCTAAAGCAGCCTGCAATGGTGTCATGCTGTCATAAGGGATCTGCATGCCAACTTCATCCATCAAAGAGTTTATAATATGGTTGGTGAATGAACTGTGCAAAATTTGACATCATTACCTTCGAGGTTGCTAGCTCCCAAAGAACAATAGCAAAACTGAAGATATCCACTTTCTGGTCATAGGGCTGATGATTGATTACCTATAGGAAGCACATGAACAAACAAGCATACATTAGTAATATAATAAATATATCTATATGGAATATCCATATTCCCATGCTACCACCATGAAGAGATTGACAGATCTTCAAACGCCATCAATTTCCATTCATTTTTGCTAGAAAAATTATTAAATATTATTTTTATACTATTGAAAAACAAGACATGATGACATGTCAAGCAAGCCTCCTCTAGGTAGCCATTTTTCAAATCTAACTTTTTATCCTAGTTTTGAAAAACAAATGATGACAAGTCAGGCAAGCCTTCCCTGGGCGTCAGGCAAGCCTTCCCGGGGCAGCCAAAACCTCTGTGTGCCACTTCCATTTCACAGTTGCCTTTTTTTAAATGCTCTAACACACAAAAAGGTGTGCATGGGGTTCTCTATACCCCGGTGTGACAGTACAACTTCTATTCCTAGTTCCTGTAAATTTTTTGTACACCGAATACAAACTCAACAAAAATTGAAGAGATGATGACACTTTTTAAAGTTAAATAAAAACAACAACACTAAAGCCTTTATTCCATTATAACAGGGTCAGCAATATGGATCTTTTGTCGTCATTGTGGCCCATCTTTAGTCATAATCTCACCAATGCATAAGTACATCATGTTTTTCCTTATAGTTTCATTCGAGTCTTGATTAGTCTACCCCTCCCCCATTTAACATGCCTAGTGACTAAACTCTCACAATGCCTAACAGGTGTTTCTAATGGTATCCTTTGTGAGTGTAACACCCCTTCCCAGTTTTTCAATAATCAGTCATCCGGCCGGGTCAGCGATATAAAGAGAACTAGAAAACAGTATTAAAACTAGTACACAATAGGTATAAAGTAGAAGCTACTAAAAATTTTATAACTTACAACGGAAGCTAAGAAAGTAAACTAGGGGTAACCGCATACCTGAAATCTGGATTCACAGAGCCACTAAACTTGAAAAGAATTGAAATAATTAAAATTCTGATATAATATCATAAGTCTGATACATGGCATAAAAAAAATTAACAAGGTACACTGTTCACAACTACAACTATATGTTGTAAGTAGAGAAAAACTGAATGGAAAAAACACTACAGACTGACGCCACCAATGCTCATCCTAGGTGTAGATTCCCACCTGGGTCACCTGTAAAAATGTTGCCTGCGAGGGGTCAGAGTAAAAAAAAATAACTCCTCCTAGTGACACTAAAAGTTTTTTATCATATAATGAATGCATGCCTTTAAAAATAGTTTTGTGCATTAAAACATTTATGCTATATGTTATGCATGCCTTCAGAACTCTACCTGGTCAAAACATCTACATGTTCTATGCTTGTGACTTTCAGTTCACTAACCCAAGTCCCGGCGTTTACCAACTGGCGTACTGTCTCATGTCAGGTCTATACTTGAGTTCTAGGTGACTTCTAACCTGCACCTCTACTAGGAAGGCTCTAGGCAGAGTAGCTCCTAATGCGCATCTGAAACTGACGACCAGAGAGCATCTGACGAACTCAATTGTTCTAGTGTCGCGCGAACACGGTCTCGAATGTACTAACTGTCTCAAGGGGAGTCAACTCCCAAGACTCTGCTACTCATAGGATATCATATGTCATATGAGGAAGGTAGTGCACCACTACCAAACACGAAAAGACTGAAGTGTGCTTACTGACCTTTTGGTCAAATGTTACTCTGTTTGGGACATCTCTTTTGGTGTACTACTGAACGACCCTTGACTATCTCATGGTCAACTAGAAGGGTCATTCACGCCCATGGTTGGACAAATTCCAAGCTTACGTACACGGGTATAGGTTTCGTACCTAACATTACTATTCAAGATCAGACTACTTGGGTCTTGGAGAAGGGTGTCATTTTACACATACTCCGCGAACGTTTTCCTACCACCACACCTTTCTATGCATGGTTATGATATTTGAACAAAAACCTACACATGCGTACACAAAAGTATATTTCTTTCTATGTCAAACTAACAGGAATTAGGTTTTCTTACAGTGGTGCTGCGGCGTTCGTACAATCGGCGCGACGACATTTTCTCTTCCGAAGGCAATCCTACTACTGGGGATCTTCAGAAAGCTGCCCCGACCCCACCAAAGTCCTGCAATTTAGGGCAGTCCTAATTTCATAATTTTTCCCTTTAGGATTTTTCCGTGAAAAATTTTATATACAACTAGGGTTACAAAATTTCACACGCTAGACTTCAGATTTTACCTTTACGTGAAGTGATTGAGGCTCTCAAAGCGTCCAACTCAAAATCCGCGGAGGATCACGAACTCCAAAACCTATTTAGGGCATTAGGAACAAAAATTAGTTTAGCCTAATCTCCAAAACGAATGATCTCCATGAGGGAAAAGAGATAAGGGAGGAATCGACTCACCGGAACCAAAATCGTTTCCACTACCACCGGCTAGGGTTGAAACCGGCACTTCCACGGCCAAGGAAGGAAAAGGAATGTCCACCGACGCTCGTAGAGGAAGGAAGAGTGGTCGGAGAGGAGTTCCGGAGGAGGAAAAGCCGCCGGTTAGGGCACGCGAGAGGCGTCGGGCTCGTCGGCTGCGAGAGAAGGAAACGTTCGGGGTCTGGTGCGGTTTGCGGGCTTGGCGTTGCTTCGTGCGGGTTTATATTCTCCCGTGAGAAGAGATGCGGGATTTAATGTCAAGCCTTGCGGTTTTGATAACCGCATGAGGAGAGGGGGGGAATTGATATTGGCACCCCATTCCCATCCAAACATAACTTATTAAACGGTTATTGACACACTCAACACTAATTCTTTTGAAAATTAACTCATTTCCACCGCACGCGTCACTAAAATAAAATGTGTCACGCACTATTATTATCACACTTAACCAACTAACGATCGCTATCATGAGGAAAAGTAACATTATACCTCGACGACGCGCTACCTCGATCAAAATCCGTCGCAACTTGCCCCTACAAATAAAATAATTCCTCGCATCAGATTTTTCGGATGTTACAGTCAGTGTCCAAACCATCTTTGTCGAGCTTCTCACATCTTCTCTGCAATTAGCGTCACTCTCGTCTTATCCTAGATACATTCATTCCTAATTTTATCCAGCCTCGTGTGTCTACACATCTACCGAAGCATTTTCATCTCCGCAACTCCCATTTTTTTTGCTCATGTACAAAATTCACTGACCAACACTCAAAATTATAGAGCATCACTGGTTTAATTGCAGTACAACAAAACTTGCCTTTAAATTTTAATGGTACTTTGCGACCACAAAAGATCAATGATGCACCTCACCACTTCAACCAAACTGCTTGGATTCTATATTATCACATCTTTATAAACATCTCCATCTTTTTGAACTATCGATCCAAGAAATTAAAAGCACTCACCGCGGTAAATATCTTGATCACCCAACTTAATAACGAAATCATCCGTCCTTCTTGCATTGTTAAATTTAAGCTTCATATATTTTGTCATTTCCCTGCTCAACCTAAAACCTTCATTTTCTACATTTAAATAAAAACATACAAATTAAAATTACTTGTAACAACAACACTCAAGCCTTTATCCCACTATGGTGAGGTCGGCTATATGGATCCTTTGTCGTCATTGTGCCCTATCTCATGTCATAATCTCACTAATGCCTAAGGACATCATGTCTTTCTTTATAGTTTCAATCCAAGTCTTTATTGGTATACCCTGTAACACCCACATTCGTCACATGGCATATAACAGAAGGTCCAGCTGCAACCCGACGCCATATACCACAGACAGTCGGAAGGGTTACATAAGAATATTCAAACTATCCAATTAAGACTACTCGTCCTACACAGAGCATTCTAGCGGAAGCTTTTAAAAGTTGAAAGAACTCAAATCTTAAATCCATAACCAAGAATGTCCACATCCACACAACAGGAATGAAACCCCAAATACACTGAAAAGGGTACATGGTCTTATGGCCTTACAATAGTTCACTTAATAAATAGTGCCTTACAAACATCGGCACGCAGCCCGGCCACACATGACAAAATAAAAACAGCTATACTTTACAGCCTCTGAGGGCCAGCACGGCAACATGGGCTCCAGCCCGCTATTTTGCACTCGGCTCCGCAGCACCTGCAAGCAACATTTCACTGCACGGTGGCAAACAGGCAACGGTCAGCAAAAGCCGACCAAATTATAACGACCCCGTCCCTTATCTCGGGACGGCGGTGCTCCTTCCCTGCATATCATTAGCCCAGCTAAACAATTATATAAAAACATACTTCGCCGCAGGTGTAGGCTCGCACGGCCAAACACCCCGTGCACTCAGGGCACATTAATGGTGAATCCTAACACTTCAGCGTCTTCACCACCACCCCCAGGGTGGCAACAACATGAGCATTTTAGCTTTCCTGACTCTGACTAGTCTAAGGCTCCCGACTATGCCAACGGCCAATCCCCTTTTCGGGTCTCTCGCACCGAACCACATAGCCTAGGTCCAATTCCACTTGACCGTTGCTCAACCGTGTAGTTCACATTAAGACGTACGCACAAGCCAAGGTTCTCTCGGATCCTAATATTCCAAACAATCACATAACCCAGTTATGTTCAAGGCCGGTTCCCTGACCGCCAAGTTAGCAGAACACGTTTCCGCTCAGTTTTCTGGGTGCGCCTTGGAGCTAACCTCCAAGGATCCCTGCTGCAATCTACCGCGTAGAAACCCGAAAAACCCAAAGCACGGAGTCTTCTCCGGCAAATCGTAACAAATGCAACATCACCGATCCAGACCAACATGTCCGGGTAGGCTTCACACACAATGTCTATGCCCATACTTCGATTCCGGACTCTATATGCAACACAAGGGGGACTATTCACGTCAATCCCAAGGAACACCACGCACTAGCCGCACACTCGCGGGAGCGGAATTCCCTATGCAGAAAGGAAGAGCTTCACATGCTCAAGTGGAGAATCGTTACCCTTGAAGTCCGCTTTGGCGCCATGGAAAACTATACGGTTAGAAGTCTTCGCAACGAACTTTCCTCCACGGATCCGCTCTCAGATCTCGAAACGGTGCTCCGATGCTCCGTCGGCGGCCGGAATCCTCCTTCTTCCTCCTCTCTCTAACACCTTGGAAAGAGAAAGCCTTGGAGAGAAATGAAGGATTAACTCCCCTATTCCCGGCCTTAACAGAGCAGGAAACCGTCTGAGCCATTGGATCCTACTTAAAGGAAATGAACGGCTCAGATCTGCACAAAATTCCCCAAACGTGGGCCGAACACGGCCTCGCACACGGCCGTGTGCCTCGATCCAGGCACGATTGCCGAACACAGAGACTCACACAGGCTACTACACGCCCGTGTCTCACTCGACACGCCCGTGTCGGATCCTCGACACGCCCGTGACTAGTGGGTGTGTCACAGATAACCGCCACGGCAACGGACACGACCCAACTGAACACGGGTAGGGGCACGGGTATGAACATGCCCGTGTCACCCGAAAATCGTCGAGCAACTATCGTCGATCGTCGAACGCAGACGGTCACTCGACAATCGTCGAGCGCCGTTCGACGATCGTCGAACGCAGGGGGACACGCCCTCCCGACACGCTCGTGTCGCCTGGCGTGTTCCTCCCGAACACTATTCATCGAACTCAATCGGCTAACACGATCGTCGAACCAGAACACGGGCACAGACACGGTTAGGCACACTCCCGTGTCCAATGACACGCCCGTGTCCAATGACACGCCGGTGTCATTTAGCCGTGTTATTAGCCGTGTCCTTCTCGGGATGAAAACGGCTAAAACACCAGCCAGACACGGTCTTGGACACGCCCGTGTCCTAGGTCGTGTACCCATATACCCGCACCAAAAATCCCTTTTTACGCGACCAACTCAAATACAATTTTCGGGGTGTTACAAATCTCCCCCACTTAAGGAATTTCGTCCCGAAATTAAGTAAAGGTACACAAATCTAAATAATACCTGAATGGAATAACTCGGGGTACTCTTCCAACATAGCTTGATCTCGCTCCCAAGAAAGCTCCTCACGTCCGCAATTATCTCATTGGACTTTAACCATTCGGACCTCTTTGTTGCGGAGTCGTTTGACTGCAACGTTTTCAACACTTACTGGCTTGACCCTTGTTGTCAACTCATAATCAACCGGTACTTGATTGTCCGCAATGATCTGCGAAGGCTCTCGCACCGCCTTACGCAACACCGACACGTAGAACACGTCATGTAACCCACTCAATTCCGCCGATAGCCTCAATCTATACGCCACCTCGCCAACACGCTCCATGATTTCAAATGGTCCAAGGTATCTCGGACTCAACTTCTTCAAGCGTCGAACCCGCGAGACACCCTTGAACGGCTTAATTTTTAAGTACACCCAGTCGCCAACAATGAACTCCACATTCTTATGTTTGGCGTTATACTACTTTGACTGTCTGTCCTGAGCGATCTTCAACCGTTCCTGAATTTTCCGTATCACTGAAGTAGCATCTTCCACTGTCTGACGTTTGTAAAGCTTCGACTTGCCCGTCTCCAACCAAGACAACGGCGTGCGACACTTTCTCCCGTACAAGGCCTTGAAAGGCGTCATTCCAATACTCGCCTGAAAGTTGTTGTTGTACGCAAACTCCACCATGTACAGGTGATCTTCCCACTGATTTCCAAAATCTAGGACGCACATGCGAAGCTTGTCATCCAACGTCCGGTTGACCCTCTCGGTCTGGCCATCCGTCTGCGGGTGAAAGGCTGTGCTGAACTTTAGCTTAGTACCCAACAGACTATGCACCAACCTCCAGTCATTCGACGTGAAGCGTCCATCCCAATCACTAACAATACTGCGGGGTACACCATGCAATCGTACAATATTCTCCACATAGAGTTTCGCTAACTTTTCCACCGGATCTTCCTTCCTGACCGGGATAAAGTGCGACACCATTGTCAACCTATCTACGACCACCCAAATGACGTTGTTTCCCTTCTGTGACTTCGGCAAACCATGCACAAAATCCATACATATGTCATCGAATTTCCATTCTGGGATAGGTAGGGGCTTCAAGAAACCTCCGGGCTTCTGGCATTCCGCCTTCACCAATGCACAAGTACGCACTTGGCCACATAAAGTGATACATCCTTCTTCAATCCAGGCCACCAGAATAACTTTTTCATGTCTCTATACATCTTCGTGCTTCCCGGGTGGATTGAGTACTTGGTATGATGAGCCTCATACATCAATTTCTCCCGAAGATTATCCGCACTAGGAACGCATAGGCGACCGTCCTTCCTTAGCAACCCATCCTCAACAGCAAACTGGGAATTTGACCCATCCAACGGCTCATCCAAGATCTGCTTCATGATGTTGTCATGAACCAAAGCCCGTCGAACTCTATCAGCTAGGTCACACTGCACCTCGGTCCAAAACAGTTTCGCCTCAGCACTAGACTGCTTGTCGACGCAAGATATCTCCAAAGCCTCCAACTCATGGACCAATCTCTCATCATGTACCGATAACCAGTTGGCCTGCGCAGGAGTCCTGCAACTCAACGCATCCGCCACTGCATTTCCTTTCCCAGACACATAATGAATCTTGAAGGTGTAGTCCCCTAAGAACTCCATCCACCCCCGTTGCCTCATGTTCAGATCTTTTTGATCCAACAAGTACTTCAAGCTCTTATGATCGGTGTAAATATCGACTTTCACACCGTACAGATAGTGCCTCCACAGCTTTAGAGCAAATATCACGGCCGCTAACTCTAAGTCGTAGACCGGATAATTTCTCTCGTGAGCCTTCAATTGTCGTGAACCGTAGGCTATCACCCTCCCATGCTGTAGAAGAACACATCCCAAACCACTACCCGAAGCATCACTATAGATCTCGAACCCTTCGGTTCCACTTGGCGAACATAAAATAGGCGTTGTGGTCAATCGCCTCTTCAACTCTTCAAAAGCCTGTTTGCACTCCGAAGACCACGCAAACTTTTGATCCTTCCTAGTCAACGTCGTGAGTGGTAGCGCTATCCGCGAGAAGTTCTATACGAAACGCCTGTAGTAACCAGCAAGCCCCAGAAAACTTCGGACCTCTGCCACTGTAGTTAAAGCAGGTCACTCTTGTATCGTCACTATCTTCGCCGGATCCACAGCTATCCCTTCTCCACAAACAACATGACCAAGGAATGCTATCGAGGATAACCAGAATTCACACTTGCAGAACTTAGCGTACAATCGGTTCCTCCTCAACGTCTCCAACACCATGTGTAGATGATTGTTGTGGTCCTCCTCACACCGCGAGTACACCAGGATATCATCGATAAATACTATCACGAAACGATCCAGATACTCTCTGAACGTCCTGTTCATCAGATCCATAAACACGGATGGCGTATTGGTCAAACCAAACGGCATGACCGAGAACTCGTAATGCCCAAACCGCGTACTGAAAGCTGTTTTTGGGATGTCGCTCTCCCTTATCCTCAATTGATAGTAACGGGACTTCAGATCTAACTTCGAATATATCGTTGACCCAACCAACTGATCAAATAGATCGTCAATCCTCGGAATCAGATACTTATTCTTTTCTGTAAGCTTGTTCAATTCCCGATACTCAATGCAGAGTCGCAAGCTCACATCCTTCTTCTTAACAAAGAGAACTGGTGCGCTCCAAGGCGACGAACTTGGACGCACATACCATTGCTCCAACAACTCTTGAAGTTGCACCTTTAACTCCGTCATCTCTCGCGGCGCTATCCGATATGGAGAGCGTGACACCGGTTTGGCACCCGGCACCAGCTCAATGGTAAAATCAATCTCCCGCTGTAGAGGGGCTCCTGGGAGATCATCTGGGAACACATCAGAATACTCGGACACAACTGGGATACTGTCAAGACTTAGTTTAGGCGTCGAAGTCTGCACTAGAGAGACAAACAGCTCTGCCCCAGACCGAACAACATTAAACACCCGAAGGACCTACATCAAAACTTTCCCTGACCCCTTCATGCCCGCAAAAGTAGTCTCTCGATCGGTGTTCAGACCCAACTTAACTTCCTTACGGTTGCAATCAATGCATGCACCCTGCTCCGAGAGTCAATCCATACCGAAGATTACGTCGAACTCTACTAACGGTAGAACCAACGCTCGCAAATCAAACTCCTGGTCTCCAATCCGAATCTTCACTACGCAGACCCTATCCGCCAGCATTGAGCACTCATTGGGCAACAACACATCCAACCTGTCTTTTGTCATCGAAGACGGAACCCCGATGCGCGATATGAATTTTTCGGACAAGAAGGAATGTGATGCTCCCGTATCAAACAGGGCTCTCGTCGGAAACTCAAAGATCAACACAAAGCATGTCACCACGTCCATTTGCTTTATGGCCTCTTGAAGACCAAGATTGTAGACTCTAGGCTGGGCTGGAGCATGATGGGACGCGGTCGACTTCACTGCCTTCCCTTTCTCCTCATAAGTCGCTCCAGGCTTCCTCTCGGACCTTGCACGTCCGCTCCAACACTCACGAGCAAAATGCCCCGTCTTCCCACAGTTGCAGCAAGCTCCTGGGACTCGACTTGTGGTTGCCCCCGACGCACCAGCCGAAGGGGCTGAGTTCGAAGTCCTCTGCTACTTTGTTCCATCTGCGGAATCCTGACTTGGTATTTGGCACCTTGAACTCTTTTCTCCTGAGTCCTTTTTCTCTTGCACCCTCTTCGCCACCTTTTCCAAAGACCGGGCCGAGTTGACCAAGGCTAGGAAGCCCTGCACCTTAGGCCCAGCAAGGAGTAACTGTAGGTCACCACGAAGACCCTCATAAAATCGGTTGGTCTTCCTCTTCTCTTCCGTAAACATAGCCCCAGCATAACGACCCAACCGCGTGAACTCATGGAGATACTCGTCCACGCTTCTGGATCTCTGAGTCAACTCAAGAAATTGATTCTCCATCTCCAACTTTTGAGCAGAGGGTAGGTATCTGGCCAAGAATTGTCTAGAGAATTCCTCCATCGGCACATCAGCAAGTTGCCTTCCCACTAGAGGATGAAACTCCAACTCATCCCACCACAGTCTCGCTTCACCCGCCAAAAGAAAGGTCGCTATGGTGGTTTTCTGCCACTCCTCAGTTAATGTGGCTGTCAAAACTCTCTTTATCGAAGAGAGCCAGTCCTCAGCTTGAGCTGGCGTTCCAGTCCCGTCTAATACTGGGGGATGAAAGCCCATTACATGCTTAAGCTGTTTCTACGTAGCTCTCCTCGGCTCTACCAGATCAACGGCCGCGGGCTCCACCACTCGCGGCTCTGCCGCCCTAACCGGTTCTTGTTCATTCGCAGGAGGTGCGTGATGCATTTGCCCTGCAGGTTGGGCATTTATCATCGCAAATACTGCCTCAGCCACCAACCTGATGGTTTCCGCTGAAGGAGGTGTTGTAGGCACGTCCCTTGGTGCACTACTTTCCGCTGATTGCGGACGCTCTGATTGACCAGCACCGTTCCTAGCTGCCTATAGAAGAAAAGACACACGATTAGACGACAAACAAATTGCTAAAAGCAATCATTGGAACACACAGATTCCACAAAACAAGTGTATTTTTTTCATTTCTAAGTGGACATTCATGGGTTCTTTTTGATGTTATAACGATGACGCACACATGTGCTCACCACCCCTTAAAAGAATTCGCCCACGAATTCAGTTAAGCCTGACCGTATCCAGAAGTCTGATACCAAATTGTAACACCCTCATCCGTCACATGACATATAACAGAAGGTCCAGCTGGAACCCGACGTCATATACCATAGACAATCGGAAGGGTTACATAAGAATATTCAAACTATCCAATTAAGACTACTCGTCATACACATAGGATTCTAGCGGAAGCTTTTAAAAGTTGAAAGAACTCAAATCTTAAATCCATAACCAAGAATGTCCACATCCACACAACAGGAATGAAATCCCAAATACACTGAAAAGGGTACATGGCCTTATGGCCTTACAATAATTCACTTAATAAATAGTGTCTTACAAACATCGGCACGCAGGCCGGCCACACATGACAAAATAAAAACAGCTATACTTTACGGCCTTCGAGGGCCAGCACGGCAACATGGGCTCCAGCCCGCTACTTTGCACTCGGCTCCGCAGCACCTGCAAGCAACATTCCACCGCACGGTGGCAAACAGGCAACGGTCAGCAAAAACCGACCAAATTATAACGACCTCGTCCCTTATCTCGGGACGGTGGTGCTCCTTCCCTGCATATCATTAGCCCAGCTAAACAATTATATAAAAACATACTTCGTCACAGGTGTAGGCTCGCACGGCCAAACACCTCGTGCACTCAGGGCACATTAATGGTGAATCCTGACACTTCAGCGTCTTCACCACCACCCCCAGGGTGGCAACAACATGAGCATTTTAGCTTTCCTGACTCTGACTAGTCTAAGGCTCCCGACTATGCCAACGGCCAGTCCCTTTTTCGGGTCTCTCGCACCGAACCACATAGCTCAGGTCCAATTCCACTTGCCCGTTGCTCAACCGCGTAGTTCACATTAAGACGTACACACGAGTCAAGGTTCTCTCGGATCCTAATATTCCAAACAATCACATAACCCGGTTATGTTCAAGGCCGTTTCCCTGACCGCCAAGTTAGCAGAACACGTTTCCGCTCAGTTTTCCGGGTGCGCCTTGGAGCTAACCTCCAAGGATCCCTGCTGCAATCTACCACGTATAAACCCGAAAAACCCAAAGCACGGAGTCTTCTCCGACAAATCGTAACAAATGCAACATCACTGATCCAGACCAACATGTCCGGGTAGGCTTCACACACAATGCATATGCCCGTACTTCGATTCCGGACACTATATGCAACACAATGGGGACTATTCACGTCAACCCCAAGGAACACCACGCACACGCCGCACACTCGAGGGAGCGGGATTCCCTATGCAGAAAGGAAGAGCTTCGCATGCTCAAGTGGAGAATCGTTACCCTTGAAGTCCGCTTTGGCGACATGGTAAACTATACGGTTAGAAGTCTTCGCAACGAACTTTCCTCCACGGATCCGCTCTCAGATCTCGAAACGGTGCTCCGATGCTCCGCCGGCGGCCGGAATCCTCCTTCCTCCTCTCTCTAACACCTTGGAAAGAGAAAGCCTTGGAGAGAAATGAAGGATTAACTCCCCTATTCCCGGCCTTAACAGAGTAGGAAACTGTCTGAGCCATTGGATCCTACTTAAAGGAAATGAACAGCTCAGATCTGCACAAAATTCCCCAAACCTGGGCCGAACACGGCATCGCACACGGCCGTGTCCCAGGCAGTGTGTCTCGATCCAGGCACGATTGCCGAACACAGAGACTCACACGGGCTATTACACGCTCGTGTCTCACTCGACACGCCTGTGTTGGATCCTCGACACGCCCGTGACCAGTGGGCGTGTCACAGATAACCGCCACGGAAACGGACACGACCCAACTTAACATGGGCAGGGGCACGGGTATGAACACGCCCGTGTCACCCGAAAATCGTCGAGCAACTATCGTCGATCGTCGAACGCAGACGGTCACTCGACAATCGTCGAGCGCCGTTCGACGCTCGTCAAACACATGGGGACACGCCCTCCCGACACGCCCGTGTTGCCTGGCGTGTTCCTCTCGAACACTATTCGTCGAACTCAATCGGCTAGAACGATCGTCGAACCAGAACACGGACACAGACACGGTTAGGCACACGCCCGTGTCCAATGACACACCCGTGTCATTTAGCCGTGTCCTTCTCGGGATGAAAACGGCTAAAACACCAGCCAAACACGGCCTTGGACACGCCCGTGTCCTAGGCCGTGTACCCCTATACCCGCACCAAAAATCCCTTTTTACGCGACCAACTCAAATACAATTTTCGGGGCGTTACATACCCCCCTCAACATGTCTAGTGACTAAACTCTCACAACGCCTAACAAGTGTCTCTAATGGTCTCCTTTGTATGTGTCCAAACCATCTTAGTTGAGCTTCTCGCGTATTCTCTGCAATTAAGGCTACTCATGTCTTATCCCTGAAACATTCATTCCTAATTCTATCCAGTCTCGTGTGTCCACACATCCACCTAAGCACTCTCATCTCCGCAACTCTCATTTTTTGCTAATGTACACAATTCACTGCCTAACACTCAGAACCATGGAGCATCGCTGGTCTAATCGCAGTACGGTAGAACTTGCCCCTGAGTTTTAATGATACTTTACGATCACACAAGATCTCTGACGCGCCTCTCCACTTCAACCAACCCGCTTGGATTCTATGTGTCACATCTTTATCAATACCTTCGTCTTTTTGAACTATCGATCCAAGATATTTAAAACATTCGCTGCGGGAAATATTTTGATCACCCAACTTCATAATGAAACCATTCGTCGTTCTTGCACTGCTAAATTTAAGCTCAATATACTCCGTCTTTGTCGTACTCAACATAAAACCCTTCTTTTCTAAAGTGTCTTGCCAAGATTCAATTTTTGCGTTTACACCCTCGCGCGTCTCATCGACCAAAACGATATCATCCGCAAATAATAAACACCAAGGGATTGCTTGTTGGATATGTCCGATGAGCTCATTTAAGATAAAGGTAAAGAGAGGAGGACTTAGAGCTGAACCTTGATGTAAGCCAACATTGATAGGGAATTCATGTGTTAATCATCTAGAAGTCTTCACCCTTGTCACTGAATTTGTATGCATATCTTTGATTACGTCAATATATGATACATTTACACCTTTTTTAAGACTCCATAAGATCTCTCTTGGACCTCTATCATAAGCCTTCTCAAGGTCGATAAACAGCATATGCAAATCTTGTAACAAAAATAAAAAATTATAATAAAGGGTAAAATTGAAAAGATGAATGTTTTACTGAAGGGTCTTTTCCCTTATATATATACGAGTAAGAGGTACGGGGCTCCGCCCCTAAGGCAAACCGTCACAATACCTGATCGCGACAGTGCATGGGGCGGGCCCCGCGCGATAGTACTTTGGCAATGACATTGCCCCGACATGACGGCGCTCCTGCTACTAGCAAACCCCCGAACGCTATACTCCTCTTGTTGCCCATTTTTTCCTTTTGCAAGTGAGTTTGCGAGCAACGGTGAGAGCACATTTTTTTTATTGTAGGTAAGAGATTTTGCCTAAATGAAAACACATATTTTAAAATTTAAAAACATGTAAATTAATGAAATTGAAAATTTTGTAATAAAGGGGTAAAATCGAAAAATTATAAGGTTAACCAAAGGGTGTTTTTCCCTTTTAATATAGCATATATATATACATGAGTGACCGTGCACGAGGGCTCCGTGCCCCACGCGATAGTACCTTTAGCTCTCTCCTTTCCCACCTGTAGCACTCTGCGGCGATTGGGCCTCCTGCCTCGCTCAATGCACTCTCGCTCAAAAAAATGCACGAAAAATATTTATTTGCCTGATAAAATAATTATTGAAGAACAATATTTATGAAATAAATATTTTAAAAATAAAATATTTATTCTATTTTGAAAAGAAGAAATTGAGGGAATATCATGATTTGCCTTTATCCCACTATAGTAGGGTCAGCTATATGGATCCTTTGACGTCATTGTGCCCTATATCGTGTCATAATCTAACTAATGCCTAAGTATATCATGTCTTTCCTTATAGTTTCATTCCAACTCTTTATTGGTCTACCCCCCTCCCTCGTTTAACGTGTCCAATGACTAGGCTCTCACAACGCCTAACATGTGCCTTTAATGGTCTACTTTGTACGTGTCCAAACCATCTTAGTCGAGATTCTCGCATCTTCTCTGCAATTGGTGCTACTCTTGTCTTATCACTGATACATTCATTCCTAATTCTATCCAGTCTCGTGTATCCACACATCCACCTAAGCATTCTCATCTCAGCAATTCCCATTTTTTGCTCATGTACACAATTCATTGTCCAACACTCGGAACCATAGAGCATCGCTGGTATAATCACAGTACGATAAAACTTGCCCTTAAGTTTTAATGGTACTTCACGATCACACAAGATCCCTGACGCGCCTCTCCACTTCAACCAACCCGCTTGGATTCTGTGTCACATCTTTATCAATACCTCCGTCTTTTTAAACTATCGATCCAAGATATTTAAAACATTCACTATGAGAAATATCTTGATCACCCAACTTAATAACAAAGTCATCAATCATTCTTGCACTACTAAATTTAAGCTCTATATACTCTGATTTTGCCATGCTCAACCTAAAACCCCTTTTTTTTTCTAAAGTGTCTCGCCAAGATTCAAGTTTTGCGTTTACACTCTCGCATGTCTCATTGACCAAAATGATATCATCCACAAATAATAAACACCAAGGTATTGCTTGCTGCATATATCCGGTGAGCTAATTTAAGATAAGGGTAAAAGATAAGAGCTTAAAGCTGAGCCTTGATGTAAGCCAACATTGATAGGGAATTCTTGTGTTAATCCTTCAGATGTCCTCACCCTTGTCACTGAATTTGTATACATATCTTTGATTATGTCAATGTATGATACATTTACACCTTTCTTTTCTAAGACTCTCCATAAGATCTCTCTTGGAACTCTATCATAAGCCTTCTCAAGGTCGATAAACAACGTATGAAAATCTTGTTTTCTTTCTCGGTAGTTGTCAATGAGTCTCCTCAAGAGATGTATAACTTCCATGGTCGACCGCCCTTGCATGAATCCAAATTGATTCTCCGATATGTTAGTCTTTCGTCTTATTCTTCTTTCTATTACTCATTCCCATAATTTCATATTATGACTCATCAATTTAGGCTTCATTTGTTTTGGCGGTGGCGGGTCGATCCGGCGGGTGGAAACGGAGTGTTCGAAATGGAGGGGGGAGGTGGCTGCTCCAAACGGAGCTTTTTGGGGCGTTTCTCAAGGCGGGCGGGTGGAAACGGAGCAAACGCCGCCGGAGGTTCATTTGTTTACCCGCCTTCCGGCGGCGTTTGCCCAAAACGGATTACCGAAACACCCAAACAAATAGAGCCTTAATTCCTCTGTAATTAACACAATTTTGTATATCACCTTTGTTTTTATACAAAATTACCAAGATACTTTCTCTTCATTGGTCTGACATCATTTTTGACTTCAGTATCTTATTAAAAATATATATAAGCTAAAAAATTCCTTCATTCCTTAGACATTTTCATACTTCGATGGGTATTTCGTCTGACCCAACCGCCTTTCCATTTTCATCTTCCTTAAACATCATTTAACTCTGATAATTAAATTCTACGATAAAACGTTAAGTTCTTATACTCCTCCGATTTACTTAAATTTGCCAAGTTCATTTCATTATCTTTTGTTTCATTATAAAGTTGATAAAAATATATTTTTCATCGCTCTTTAATATCCTAATCATTCGTTCAAATTGTATTTGTTTCATCTTTTATGCATTTTACTTGGCTTAAATCTCGTCTTTCTTTCTCTAGCACGACCTTTTGATACTTTAAATATGTTCTTTCCAATTGTCCTTAAATGTAAAAACATAACTTCCCATGAGACACTCGGAACAGCATAAGAGTTATCAACTAGATGATTCATAACTACTGTTGTGAAAGCAATTTATTTTTCCATATTCAAGTTTCACCACCGAATTTTTGACAACATTTTTGTTCTTCTCTTAAATTTATTATATTTAATTTATACGTCTAAAACTACTAATTTATGTTGTGCTGTCAAACTTTCTCCTGTTATTACTTTGCAATATTTACAAATCATTTTATCCATTTTGCGAGTCAAAAAATAATCAATTTGTGACTTATTTGGTCCGCTTTAAAACGTAATTAAATGTTCTTCCCTCTTCATGAAAAGCGTATTTGTCACAATTAGCTCATGTACTACGACAAAGTCTAAAATGGTTTGGCCTTATACATTTCTTTTTTCATATCTAAATCCTTCATGAACAGCTGTATAATCTACATTTTTCATCCTTATATGTCCATTTAAGTCGTCTCCTATGAAAATCTTCTCTCTTTGTGGGATTTCTCATACTAAATCATCCAAGTTTTTCCAAAATTGTATTTTAATAGTTTCACTTAATCCTACTTGTGGTGTGTAAGTACTGATCACATGAATAGTTTACTTTTCTATCACCAATTTAAGAGTTATGATTCTATCACCTTTTTTACTTACCCCAACAACTTGATCCCTCCAAGTAATATCCATAATAATACTGATTCCACTGTTTGTTTTATTTTTTTTCCAATGTACCATAATTTAAAACCTGAATTATCTAAAAATTTAGCTTTCTCACACGCTCATCTAGTTGCAGGCATAAAATATTTAAAATTCTTCTAATCATTGTATCCACTACTTCCATCGATTTTCCCATTACCGTACCTATATTCCAACTTTCAAACCTAAGTAGGTCATAATTCCTACGACATATTCTCCATGACATCTAATATGAGAGTACTTTTGCTTGTTTAACACTACACCCAAGTCCTCTTGGAGGTGCAGCGGTCCTTGCCAAGACGACGCATTCAGACTCTACGGCGAGGACTCTCGCATATTTAACACTACACCCAATTCCTGAAAATTCAGCGGTCCCTGCCAAGATGCCACAATCAGACCATACGACGTGTTTCTTAGGGAAAACAACCTATCTTTTGCCCAATTTCTCAAATGATCCATATTCATAAGGGTGACTAAATTTTACGTTAGTCGCCTACCAAACACAACCCTTACAATTTTTTACCTGGGCTTGGGACCGTCATTAAATTAAAAAAAGTATAATAATAGTATTATGAATGTTTCACCAAAGATAATAGTAATAAGTCCCAATACTTGAGCTTACAATAAAATGGGATACAGAAAATGGGACAATAATAAATTTTCAAGTATTAATTCCCATGTACCATAATGCATCATGATCATTGTAACCTTTTTTCTCCTCCATTCAAATCATCGCAATGTGTCCATTTCAAAATAGCTTAAAGCATATTAAATGGTTTAAATATCAAAAAGGGCAACCATGTATTGAGACAAGGTAAGTTGTGTGAGTAGTATCTAAACAAATGCAATCCTAAGTGTGATGCAAAGAAATAAAACCCTAACTATCCATAGGATAATGCAGGGATGCAAGGACTATCAAATAAAGTATTGCAACTAAAAATTAAAGGATAAAATAATAGCATTTAACCAACAAGCAGTATGCAGTTAATTCAAGTTTGCAAAAAGTTAGTCTTTCCTCCCATTAGAGGATCTTTAATTAATATGCAGGTCAATAGAATCTTCAAGTTACAATTAGTCTCGAAAAAAAAAGCTTAGCATAACAAGACATCCATAATCATATAGGAACGAGTTCATACAACAATGCAGAAAACCAATGAAACCAGACAACAAGACTCACGTGTGAGGGATAATAGGGGAAGGAGCAGAGATCCAGTGATTGGGAAAGCAATGGAGGCTTTCTAGAAGGGGGAAGAGTGCTGCAGGTGGCTGTTCTGGACTGGAGGAGGCTGTTTTATGGACATATTTGATATTTCAGTGAGGAGAGGTTTTGGGCTTTGGCCAAGGGTTTTGGAGGGCTGGAGGGGTTGGACATGGCTTGGGTAAGGACTGCGATGTAGTATAGTGGCTGGAGGCAGGGTTCCAAGGGCTGCTAGGTGTTGGACAGGGGATACATATAGCAAGGGCTGGAGGTGGTAGATTTACTAGCTGGTCGAGTAGAAAGATTGTGGAGGGATTGTGGGTACTGGGTAAGTGCTGGGAGAGAGTTTTGTGGCTGGCAGCTGCTTGAGACGGGCAGCTAGTGGGGAAATGGTTGTCATCAGGGCAGATCTGTCCGTGGGGGCTATGGAAGGTTTTCGGAAGTAGCTGCTGCAGGTTTTGGGGATGGAAAGAGGGACGGCAAGGCTGAAAATACAAGGGGCAAGGATACAAAGGAACATACCACAACATAGTCACCTTGGGATTTCTTGGAGTCGGTACCACGGAGATCATCGGATATTGGGAAGAATGTCTCCAAAATATGGAGATGCCGTAAAAACCAACCACGCCCTCTTTTATTTATAGAACAATGTTATGTGCATACCAATTTTGAATATGTGCACACAAATGTTACGTGCATGCCAATAAATTTTATTTGCAGTCAAAATTATATGTGCACCCAAGCCCTTCTATTCATCGGAAAGATTTGGGTGTTCGGATTGCTCCTCTTCGTTTGTTGTCGGGGGATTTTAATTCTTTGAAACCGACGAGTGCTAGCCTCCCAGGCGAGCAGGTCGTGTGAGTGGAGCATGCGAGACCACCAGATTGGGGATCACACTTCAGCAAGCTGATTGTCTCAGCTCCCGTTCCCGAGTAGTTCAAAGAGCCTGACATGACTTACTATACCGGGAAGGATGACCCCGTCCAACACCTACAGTGGTTCGAATATGTTTTCCCTATCAGGCAGATGACAGATGCATTCAAGTGTCGGCTCTTCACGATCACGTTGAAAGACAAGGCAAGGGATTGGTTCCATCAACTCCCAGCAAAATCGATCTACGACTTCAAAGACTTGACCCGGAGTTTTCAGCTTCGCTTCTCCACTTCTAAAAAGAGGAGGAAGAGTCCCGAGTCCATCTTCCTGATAAGACAGAGGACGAAGGAATCGTTGGCCCAATATGTGGACAAGTTCCAAGAAGAGATCCTGGACATCCAGGAGATGCCAGGGTATGCCCTCCAGATGGCGTTTACAGTGGGGTTACGTGAAGGGTTCTTCAAGATGAGTCTGACCCGAAAGGCCTCCCTATCCTTCGAGGTGCTGATGGAAAGTGGGCAGATGAGATAACAACTAAGGAGGCCAACCCGACGTTTGTCAAGAAGCTGGCAAAGATAACAGTGACAGAGTCGAGGGAGCATGGTGGCTCGAGGCATCAGTAGGGAATAAGGATAGAAGAGCAGAGAGCTCAGGGGTTCTAGGGACCTCAGGAAGGTCCGGAGCTACGTTGGAGGCAACAGGGAGGGCCTGTTCAAGGTCCGGGAAGAGGTCTCATCCAGTGTGGGGGAACTTCCATGGAGGCCAAGGGAGGTTCAACTTCCAGAGGCAAGCCCCTAGGAAGCTCCTACCCCCACCGCAGCAAGCCATGACGATAGAAAGAGGGAGAAGAGGTAACAGGAGAGATCGCCCAGCCCGTCGAATAGGGGAAGGAAGAGTGTTATCATACTGTGACTTCCACTAGTTAGAGGGTCACGCCACAGCTACCTGCCCCAAATTCCTGGAGAGAGGCTAGAGCCCCATCTCAGCAACAACTGCCGATGCGGATTGAAGAAGTTCTACCCAGAGTAGGGGAGATGATGTGTGTGAGGACCAGGTCGATGTAGGACCCCGAGGAGGTATTGGAGTGATCCATGATGGAGTGAGGATCGAGGCCACTCGAAAGGCAAGCCTCCACGTCATGTACCATCGGAGCGTTGCTTCGACATCCCAGACACCACCCCCAGAGGAGAAGATCACCTTCTCAATGAGGGACATGCCGGATCATGAGGACCTGTTCTGCGATGCGCTGGTCATCCAGACAGTCATCGAAGGCTACACCGTATCCCGGATCTTGGTTGACAATGGGAGCTCCGTCAATGTCGTTTTCAAAAAGGCGATTGATGAGATGAAGGTGGAACCAAGGAGGGTGTTGGCCTCGGACGGATCCCTGTTCGGACTTTAAGGGGAAAGGAAGGAGGTAGAAGGTGGAGTCGGACTATTCCAAACTCACGCTAACCCTAAGGTCCATCATCAACAAATCTAGCCCAAAAATCCAATCTTAGATACTATCTTATCAAAATATAACAAACCTCAGATCGGAAGGGGGATTGAGCTCTCAGGAGAACAAGTAATGGTAGAAATCATCAAGCCATAATATCAGCCTAGATATTTTCAACATATGATGATGATGCAGCATCTCCCTAATTCAATCCACAATCCGCTCCGCCTCTGCGATGGTGACCACGTCATCATGTTGTCATTTGTCTCAGAACCAGAAGAGCTCCTCTGGAGACATTACAATGCTTCCCTCTGCGTAAACCTCGAATGCATCCCTCATGTCGTCCGGCTAATCCGCCTTGCTGGATATGAATCTGTTTGTGAAGCAACATCGGTATTTGTAGCACCCCATCCCCGTCAACTTTTCTGTTATTCATCGACCTTCCTTCCCCAGCACCGCTAACCGACGCTTCATTTTTGTTTTTGGGCAAAAAAGCCCTCGTTTTGCTAGTTTAGGAAATGATCGGGGTTCGGCGAGGTTACTCGAGTGAAGACTGTGAAGCATTTGATCGTCGTCTCCCCAATGCCTTCTGAAAGTCTATGTTTCAAGGATAGTTAAATCGCCTAGAGGGGGGGGATAGGTTATTGGTCTCTTTGAGACTATCTTCTGCTTTATTTATAATATTTTGTTGTTTTCTTTTATCTTTCAGCTTAGTGTGATCTAGAGCTTGTCATTAACACCTGTAAATAAGAAAAGAAAAACAACCACAGAAAAGCACACAAAGATTTATAGTGGTTCCTCAATTGGGAACATCCACTTTCCCTCCCACCTATGCAACTAACTTGTTGGACTAGACACAAACTCCTACAAACTGCTCCTAAGAGCTTACACCACAGATCCCGCAGGATCTCCAAGTCTCCTCCAAGACTCACTTCTCAGCCACAAAGGCCTACACTCAGTGGTCAGCAGACCACCTACCTCAGGTATTAAGCCCTACACTCAGGCTAGGAGGACAACCCTACCCCAGATCCACAAAGGATCCTACCTCAGAGCTCTACAGTGCTCCTACACTCAGTGACCCGCAAGCCACCTACCTCAACCTTATCTCTAAGGCCTACAGCTCAGGCTTTTCAGCCCTACAACTTCAGGCACAAGACCCTACTCTCAGAGTGCTGTAGCACTCCTACAACTCAGTACCCCTTCAGGTACCTACCTCAGTGTCCCTCCAGGCACCTACAGCTCAGTGATAAACTTGTCACCTACCTCAGGCACAAAGGCCCTACACTCATAGATCAGCACTCTCCTACCTCAGGCAATTAAGCCCTGCAGCTCAGATCCACACTTGGATCCTACCTCAGTACCCCAGCAGGGCACCTACAGCTCAGTGACTAAATAGTCACCTACAACTCAGATTCAGGTAAACTGATTCATGGAGGATGAAGGTGGGTTGATGGATATTCTTGACACGAGATATTTTTCTGTGTCAAGCTTCTTGATTGAGATAGACTCAGCCCAACAATGAGTACAGGAATTTATTTCCAGAGTCTACCTTCACTAAACTAAGATATACTTAGTCCTAACTACTTCCACATCAACAAGTAATTACTTGTGCTGGAAGTTACTTGTCACCTACCTCAGGCACAAATGCCCTACACTCAGAGAGCAGCACTCTCCTACCTCAGGCAATTAAGCCCTGCAGCTCAGATCCACACTTGGATCCTACCTCAGTACCCCAGCAGGGCACCTACAGCTCAGTGACTAAATAGTCACCTACAACTCAGATTCAGGTAAACTGATTCATGGAGGATGAAGGTGGGTTGATGGATATTCTTGACACGAGATATTTTTCTGTGTCAAGCTTCTTGATTGAGATAGACTCGGCCCAACAATGAGTACAGGAATTTATTTCCAGAGTCTACCTTCACTAAACTAAGATATACTTAGTCCTAACTACTTCCACATCAACAAGTAACTACTTGTTCTGCCACTTCCTGAACTGAGACTGAAGCTCAGCTCTAACTACTTCTTCACAGCACCAGGGATTTTCCTTCTGGTCAGTGAAGTTACTGCAGCTAACTGTTGCTAGCTGAGCAGAGAAAATCACAGCTCTAACTTTGCAGACTGGAATAACTCTATCTCTTGATCCTTTCCGGGGCTGAGGTGATTCAGCCCTAACTTTGACTCCTGAGGAATAGTCCCCTGAGTCTTCCTTCAGCTTCTTCAAGCTTTCTTCTCTTCACAGCTTCCAGATGAGGATCTTCAGGTGCTTGTGTTGCTGGAACTGTGAAGAACCTGCAGCAAGGGTCGACCCTTGGCTGCTACCTTTTCCCTCAGAGAAAATACTCTGAACTAGCTTGCTGGTGCAGGTGAGAATGACACCAAAAATCTTGTTGTTGAAGGTCTTAATCCAACAGCTAACTTGCTCTCTGTCTTGTACACTTGAGCTTCATGTTCTTCAGCTCCACAACAATGGCGGAGAAGAAGAACTAACTTGATTTTTTTCCATGAAGTCTGTTTTTCTTTGTACGCCTCTTTTCTTTTATTGCTTTTTGACACAACGGCTCTTGAGCAGTGGACCCAACATAATTAATGTCCAGCAGCAACTTTACTTTAACGCCAACTGTCGTACAGTAGGTCTGCGGCAACATTTGTCGCGTACTGTAGTCATCCCGCCACTAATTTGAAATATGTTAACTTATTGACTTGCTGACGTCATCAGTTGTGAACTTAGCCAAAAATCAAACAACATTAACATAGGCGTTGAGTGAGCAAGCATCACTCAACGTCAAAACACTTATAAAAATTTGCTGTCTCATGGCGTTGAGTGAGTAACCTTCACTTAACGTCAAACTAGTTAGAATTGAAATCTGTTTCTATGCGTTGAGTGATTCAGCTTCACTCAACGCTGGTGGAGACCAGCCCAGATCTGGGCGTCGCAAAAGTGCCCGTCGCCGCATCCGTCCAGAACATTATCGGCCCTAAATGTCGCTTTGTGATTTGTGTTTTGTGTGTATATATATATAAGATAAAACTTAATATATATGTATACATATAAAATTTTATAAGTATATATATATATATATCTTATATATAAACAATTATATATATATATATAGCTATTATCTCATACCCTACCCGACCGGTTCAGCAAAATCTGGAAGAAACGGCGGCCAGTTTCTCTGCCCTATTCCGCGATCCAAGAACGCTCCGTCTCCGCCATTGACGCCCGCGGGAGATGCAGTTTTCACGATGATCCACTCCTTCGACAACCGCCCGGTCAGCAACTGCCCTTCGACAACCGCTCTTCGACAACCGCCCTTCGACAACCGCCCGGTTCCGCCATGGCTGTTCTCTTTCCTCTCTCTGTTTGTGACCCTATAAAAAGGGGAAATGCTTGTATTTCGTTTTTTGGGGTTTTTTTTGATGGATGAATGATTTGAGAGTTCTTGTGTATTTGATTCCCGTTTTCAGTTAGCTTCGTAAGATCCCTTGAGTGGATGAATATTATGAACATTTGTGCTGTTATTGCTTTCTGTTTTGAGTTCGATGGATTGCTTAGGTTGTTGATGAAGGATAATGATGAGTTTTGTTGCTTGAATTTGCCTCCGTTTGCTTTTGCGAGTGCTGGTGCCTGTAAATGTCAGTCACTTTAGATTTCTCAGTGCTATTGATAACTGGTAGATGATCTTCTTCCTGTTGCCGGGTGGAGAAGATGAATAGTGTTAATCTGTAGTTCCTGTCGTCCAGTCAGATAATTGCTGTGAGAAGGGTTACTGTTGAAAGGTGTAATGCTGTGGAAAGTAATAGGAGAACATGATGCTGCTGTTTCCGTGAAAACTCCCGGAAGATGAACCTGCTGCTTCTGTAATGCTGTGGAAAGTACTCATTTAATATATTATTTGTTGATGGTTTCCTTGAGAGGAGCTTTGCAATTGTGGAACTGTCCCTTGTAGAATCCGAAAATAGCAACGAGATTAGAGTATATCTTAGTGTTTGAGATTTCGTGGAACCACCGGAGTGTTGAGATTTCGTGGAACCACTTTGAACGTGAAGTACGAGAGAATTTTGGCTTGTTTCGTTTGTGGCTCTTTATTTCGTTGAGTGATTCCGTGGAACCACCACGTGTGAGGGAGTGTTAATTTCCTTGGTGCCCGTGTGCGAAAGCGGCCGACCTCGGAGTGGAAATCGAAGGTGACGGGGGACTCCTCGCGTGATCGCCATCGACTTCGGATACGGAAAGACGACTCTTTCCGTGGGTAACTTGCTTCTACCCCTTTCTTTGCGTGTGTCTTCATTTTCTCTTAGGATTTATTAGACTCATTGCTGGGTTTTTTGCCAAATTTTGTCAGCAAACGCTACGTCGAGAACTCCAAACGGGAACGTATTTGGAGTTCACGATTTCCGTTTTGGCTGCAACAAAGGGAACGGAACGAAGTTGCGAGTTTCCTTCCCTGGATTTAAATTGAACCCTCAATTTAAGAAAATCTTTTCTTTTAAGCAAAATAGCATTTCTCGTGTTTGATAAAAAGTTGTTTAGGACTCATAAAATTCGTGCAACCTCCGCTTCAAGTATTTGCTAAAATTATCTCTCGTTGCATACAAGTAGGGTTTCCTAGAAATAGCCGACAGGTGCGTAAACCCTACGCACCGTCCTGCATCAATTTGGTATCAGAGCCAGGTTCCAAAATTTTTCTAAGTTTTGGGATCCGCCTTGTGTAGAATAGGAACCCACGTAGCTTTAAACATATTTGTCAAAAAAAAAAGAGATTATTTTTATCATCATTGCATTTACTTACTTATTTGCATGCATTTGCGTAGTGGTAGGTTAGTGAGTATGAGTTCACAACACCACAATTCACCACCTGAACACCTCCACGAGGTAAACCCGGAGATGCGTCGAGTTGAACATGGTGAACCGAGTCGAGGGATCGAAGGGAATGAACCACCCCCGTGGTTTGTACCTTTTGCCCACCAAATGACAACGATGACCGAAAGTGTTTACCAAATGAGAGAAGGGCTAGCAAACCTTAGTGTCAGGGTGAATAGCTTAGAAGTACCACCTCGAGCGTCAATGCCACCTTTAGCCAGGGATGAGCATTCAGTGCGACCCCATTATGAGGCTCCCCCACCTTATGGAGAGAGGTCTGCACTTAGGAGAAACCCTCTTTTAGAGGAGGAGATTAGAAATCCCATAGATAGGTATGAATCAGAGTATAATCAAGGTAGGAATTTCCAGAGAAATTTTCCTGAAACCCCACGTGAACCTTTCCTAGGTACGCGAGATCATTATCAGGAGAGACCCTATAATGACGTAGCTAGAGAAGAGCGTCCACGAGACCATCGCAGGCCTATACCGGCCATGCATCGTGATGATCGACCTAGAGATTGGCATCGACCGCCACCCCCACGGCGTCGAGACCATCGTGATCCTTACGACGATGATTACGACTATCCTCCCCGGGATAGGCGACCGGATCTTACACGTGTAGTAAAGTTAGAGCCGCCACTTTATGATGGATCTATGGATCCCAAGGTCTTTTCAGACTGGGTTATAGACATAGAGACCTACTTTGATTGGTATCGTATGACGGATGATCAGAAGGTTCAGTTTGCCAAGATGAGGTTATCTGGGCGAGCGAAAATCTTTTGGATAGGTGAGGAACGTATTATAGAGAGGAACGGACGCCCTCCCATTACACACTGGGCCCACATGAAAGTCATATTGGAGGAGCAGTACATTCCCCAGCACTACCAGACCCGTCTACGAGACGAGCTGACGTCTCTACGTCAAGGGTCCAAATCAGTTTCTGATTATTTAGCTGAGATGAAGGATCTTATGATTAGGTGCAACGTAGTCGAACACCCACGAGATACATTATCTAAATTTAAGTGTGGACTGCGATCTGAGATTCGCGATGAGTTGATTCGATATGGTCACTATTCCTTCGCTGAGACTGTATCTATCGCCATCGATATAGAGGAGCATCAGAAGAGAACCTCCCGGTTCAAACCTCATAACAAAACAAACACTCCTTATAAGAAAGATGAATGGAAAGGTAAGGAGAGTGCCTCAAAGCCCACCTCGACCTTTACGAGAGATCCTAAAGGAAAAGCCCCCATGGGAACTGTGACCCATTCACAGATCCGATGTTATGAGTGCCAGCAGATGGGCCATATATCTAGGGATTGTCCTAAGAGGAGAGGCACACTAGTTATTCATGAGGTGACTGAGGAGGATGAGCCTATAGAAGAAGTTGGAGTCGAGAGGGACTCGCACATTTTGAATGATGAAGTATATGGTACGCCTAGTGATGAGGAGATAGATCCCGGCGTCCTAGTGGTGAGATGCATGTTATCTACACCAAAGGAATCAGCCGATTATTGGCGGACGAACATCTTCCAAGCCTACTTCAAGGCAGGGGAGAAAGTGTGTCGTTTAGTAGTAGATAGCGGGAGTTGTATGAATGTGATAGCTGAGACAGCATTAGCCCGCATGGGACTCACTGCTGAGCCGCACCCTTCCCCATTCCAGGTAGCTTGGGTTACCAAGACTACCGTATCTGTGGCTAGGAGATGTTTAGTACCCATCACTATCGGTCCATATACCGATAAGATTTGGTGTGATGTGATGCCTATGGATGTGTGACACGTATTACTAGGGAGACCTTGGTTGTATGACCGAGATGTACTCATACATGGCAGGTCCAACACGTGCTCCTTTCTACTAGACGGAAAGAGAGTAGTGTTGAACCCGGTGCGACCCACAACACCAACATCCCGCACGAGTAGTAGTGCGAAGGAATCTCTTCCTCCCACTGAAAGGAAGAAGACTCTTAGCATTATACGAGGCGCTGATTTCCATCGAGAGAGCTTCGATGGTGGATTTTAATATGCCTTAGTAGTTATACAGGCATCTGACGTGCTAGAGAGGTACGAGTCTATTCCTATACCTGCTAGGAGAGTCTTAGAGGAGTTCCAGGATATACACCCTGATGAGCTTCCGGCTGAATTACCTCCCATGAGATGTATTCAGCATGCGATAGATCTCGTTCCTGGAGCTTCCCTCCCACACCTACCGCATTACCGATTGAATCCTGCCGCCCATGAGGAGCTGCAGAAGCAGATCGGAGAGTTACTTGATAGAGGCTTTATCCGTCATAGCCTTAGCCCATGTGCGGTGCCTGCCCTCCTTGCCCCGAAAAAGATGGTACTTGGCGTATGTGCGTTGACAGTCGTGTTGTCAACAAGATTACTGTGAAATACCGATTCCCGATACCTCGACTGGATGACATGTTGGACATGTTGACTGGAGCCACGATCTTTTCTAAGATCGACCTTCGTAGTGGTTATCACCAGATTCGCATTCGCGAAGGAGACGAGTGGAAGACGGCCTTCAAATCGAAGGATGGCCTTTATGAGTGGCTTGTGATGCCCTTTGGGTTATCAAATGCCCCTAGTACTTTCGCTCGGATGATGACCCAGGTCTTTAGACCCTATATTGGGAAGTTCGTAGTGGTTTATTTCGACGACATTTTGATATATAGTCGGACTGAGGATGATCACTTGATTCACCTACATACCATTTTTGAGCTCCTGCGAGCCGAACGACTGTATATCAACTTGAAGAAGTGTGTTTTTTTGGCCGAGTCCGTCATCTTTCTTGGATATATAGTGAGCTCCGCTGGCATCACTATGGATCCCGAGAAAGTTCGAGCGATTCGTGAGTGGCCGACCCCTCAAAACATTCACGATGTTCGTAGCTTTCATGGACTAGCCACATTTTATCGTCGATTCATTAAGAACTTCAGTACGATTATGACACTCATCACCGAGTGTACGAAGAAGGGAAGTTTTCAGTGGACATCATCGGCAGCTAGAGCCTTTGAGATTATCAAGGATAAGATGTCCACTGCACCTGTTTTGAGACTCCCTGATTTCAGTCAGGTATTCGAGGTATCTTGTGATGCCTCAGGAGTTGGGATAGGAGGAGTACTTAGTCAAGAGGGTCACCCCGTGGGATTTTTCAGTGAAAAGCTCTCAGGCCCGAAGCTGAACTATTCCAACTATGAACGCGAGTTCTATGCGATTGTACAGACGTTACGTCATTGGAGGCATTATTTGTTGCCTAAGGAGTTTGTCCTCCACTCTAATCATCAGGTGTTACGTTATATCAATTCGCAACAGAAGTTGAACCCTCGACAGGCTAAGTGGGTATCATATTTGCAAGAATACACCTTCGTTCTCAAACACTGTAAGGGAACGGAGAATAGGGTTGCCGACGCCCTCAGTCGAGTCACCCTTGTATTATCACAGATGCGTACTCAGGTGATAGGATTTGAGCGTGTCAAGGATGATTATTCTAGTTGTCCTGATTTTAGCGGTATCTATGATGCGATACGTTCGGATCCCCATCACGATGAGACTGATTATCTGATTCGAGACGGATATTTGTTTCGTGGGACCCGTCTGTGTATTCCCCGCACCTCGTTACGAAATTTCATTGTATGGGAATTACATGGCGGAGGCTTAGGTGGACACTTTGGGCGCGATAAGACGATAGCCTTAGTAGAAGAGCGCTTCTATTGGCCCGGGATGAAGCGGCTTATCGCTCAGGTTGTTAGTAGCTGCCGCACTTGTCAGGTAGCGAAGGGTAATAAACAACCCGCTGGATTATATACACCTTTACCGGTGCCCAGTATTCCTTGGGATGATGTTAGCATGGATTTTGTGCTTGGTTTGCCGCGCACTTTTAGGAAACACGATTCCATCCTTGTCGTGGTTGATCGGTTCTCTAAAATGGCGTACTTCATCCCTTGTAACAAAACCGATGACGCCTCTCACATAGCCCGTATTTATTATAAAGAGGTCGCACACCGAGGAATACCCAAGACTATCGTTACCGATCGAGACGTTAAGTTCACCAGCTATTTTTGGAAGTCACTCTGGAGACTTTTAGGTACTAAACTTCTATTTTTGACCGCTTATCATCCGCAGACCGACGGTCAAACTGAAGTTGTGAATAGAAGTTTAGGAAATTTATTGCGCTGTTTGGTAGGAGATCACCAGGGAAATTGGGATCTTATTCTTCCACACGCCCAGTTAGCGTACAATAATTCGAAGAATAGATCCACGGGTTTATCACCTAATGAGGTTGTTCATGGTCACACTGCACGAGTGCCATTAAATTTAGCACCACTACCACACACCTTTAGGACTAGCCAGTTTGCACACGAATATGCATTGCATCTGCATGATTTGCATAAAGAAATTGAGCGGAAGTTGCATAGTACTTATGATCTTTACGCAACTCAAGCAAACAAGCACAAGAGAGCTACTAGTTTTAAAGAGGATGACTTAGTAATGGTTCGGCTAAATCCAGAACGGTTACCATCGGGAACCGTAAAGAAGCTAGCTGACCGTAGAACTGGACCCTTTAGAGTGGTGAAACGGATTGGGCAGAATGCGTATGAACTTGAGACGCCTTCCGTTTGGGGAGCAAATCTTGTTTTTAACGTAGCCGATCTGACTTTATTTCACGATTACCCGCATGAGTCTGTAGATTTTCCATTGTCTTCTCCTCCAATTGATTCTTCTGGGTTGGTGAGTGAGAGTGAGGAGCCACATTCAGGACATACCGATACTCATTTCGCTACTGACACGTCCACTGAAGTTTCTCCCATTTTCACTGACAGCTTACAGGTGGAGCATGAGATACCAGATGAGTCTACTTTACCAGTTCCCAGAGCTACTGATCGACTTCCGCGACAGATTCTAGTTCCCGAGCAGATATTGGATGACGAGAAAGTGATCACTACTGATGGTGGTTTTCAGAGATACTTGGTTCGTTGGCATGACAGACCAGAGACCGAGACCAGTTGGGTCTTGGCCAAGGAGTTACAGCGTATGGATGCTAATCTTCTACAACAGTACCGCTCGGAACACTCACCAGAGATGAGTGATTTCGAGAGGGGGAGAGTTGGTGGAGACCAGCCCAGATCTGGGCGTCGCAAAAGTGCCTGTCGCCGCACCCGTCCAGACCATTATCGGCCCTAAATGTCGCTTTGTGATTTGTGTTTTGTGTGTATATATATATATAAGATAAAACTTAATATATATGTATACATATAAAATTTTATAAGTATATATATATATATATATATATATCTTATATATAAACAATTATATATATATATAGCTATTATCTCATACCCTACCCGACCGGTTCAGCAAAATCTGGAAGAAACGGCGGCCAGTTTCTCTGCCCTATTCCGCGGTCCAGGCACGCTCCGTCTCCGCCATTGACGCCCGCGGGAGATGCAGTTTTCACGATGATCCACTCCTTCGACAACCGCCCGGTCAGCAACTGCCTTTCGACAACCGCTCTTCGACAACCGCCCTTCAACAACCGCCCGGTTCCGCCATGGCTGTTCTCTTTCCTCTCTCTGTTTGTGACCCTATAAAAAGGGGAAATGCTTGTATTTCGTTTTTTGGGGGTTTTTTTTGATGGATGAATGATTTGAGAGTTCTTGTGTATTTGATTCCCGTTTTCAGTTAGCTTCGTAAGATCCCTTGAGTGGATGAATATTATGAACATTTTGTGCTGTTATTGCTTTCTGTTTTGAGTTCGATGGATTGCTTAGGTTGTTGATGAAGGATAATGATGAGTTTTGTTGCTTGAATTTGCCTCCGTTTGCGTTTGCGAGTGCTGGTGCCTGTAAATGTCAGTCACTTTAGATTTCTCAGTGCTATTGATAACTGGTAGATGATCTTCTTCCTGTTGCCGGGTGGAGAAGATGAATAGTGTTAATCTGTAGTTCCTGTCGTCCAGTCAGATAATTGCTATGAGAAGGGTTACTGTTGAAAGGTGTAATGCTGTGGAAAGTAATAGGAGAACCTGCTGCTGCTGTTTCCGTGAAAACTCCAGGAAGATGAACCTGTTGCTGTTGTAATGCTGTGGAAAGTACACATTTAATATATTATTTGTTGATGGTTTCCTTGAGAGGAATTGTCCCTTGTAGAATTGTCCCTTGTAGAATCCGAAAATAGCAAAGAGATTAGAGTATATCTTAGTGTTTGAGATTTCGTGGAACCACCGGAGTGTTGAGATTTCGTGGAACCACTTTGAACGTGAAGTACGAGAGAATTTTGGCTTGTTTCGTTTGTGGCTCTTTATTTCGTTGAGTGATTCCGTGGAACCACCTCGTGTGATTTCCTTGGTGCCCGTGTGCGAAAGCGGCCGACCTCGTAGTGGAAATCGAAGGTGACGGGGGACTCCTCGCGTGATCGCCATCGACTTCGGATACGGAAAGACGACTCTTTCCGTGGGTAACTTGCTTCTACCCCTTTCTTTGCGTGTGTCTTCATTTTCTCTTAGGATTTATTAGACTCATTGCTGGGTTTTTGCCAAATTTTGTCAGCAAACGCTACGTCGAGAACTCCAAACGGGAACGTATTTGGAGTTCACGATTTCCGTTTTGGCTGCAACAAAGGGAACGGAACGAAGTTGCGAGTTTCCTTCCCTGGATTTAAATTGAACCCTCAATTTAAGAAAATCTTTTCTTTTAAGCAAAATAGAATTTCTCGTGTTTGATAAAAAGTTGTTTAGGACTCATAAAATTCGTGCAACCTCCGCTTCAAGTATTTGCTAAAATTATCTCTCGTTGCATACAAGTAGGGTTTCCTAGAAATAGCCGACAGGTGCGTAAACCCTACGCACCGTCCTGCATCAAACGCCAACTTACTTTATCAGCTATCTGCTGCTTGTCGTTGAGTGTGTGAGCATCACTCAACGCCAAACTCCTTAGACAAAATTCTGTCTTCACTAGGCGTTGACAGCGTTGAGTGAGCAATCTACACTCCACACTTTTTACATTAACCATTTTTTTGCTTAATTATCTCAGCGCTTTCTTGTTCTCTGCTGAGACAAACACTTGTCTCAGCGGTTATGCTGAGACAAACACTTGTCTCAGTTGTTATGCTGAGACTAACACTTGTCTCAGCGATTCTTTCTTCACAGCTGAAACTGTCTTTTGTCTCAGCGGTTTCTTCTCAGCGGTCTCAACGCTTTCGTCTTCTCAGCTGAGACTGTCTTCTGTCTCAGCGGTTTTGCTGAGACCAACATTTCGCTCAGCACTTTTGCATTAAGCTTCTCAGCTGTCTCGACGTTTTTGCCTTAGGCAAAATCTTCATGCTCCTCCGGCGTTGAGAGTGTTGAGTGTGTCTTCATCACTCAACGCTTTTTGCCATAGCCCAATTTCTGAACTTAGTTCGACTAACTGAACTGAGTTCGACGAATGGCGAACTTAGCTCGACAAACTCTGAACTCAGTTCGACGAATTTTCTGAACTGAGCTCGATGAACTCAGAGTCTTAAACTCTGAACTTAGCTCGACGAATGGTGAGCTCTCAGTTCGACGAATTTCTGAACTGAGTTCTACTCACAGCCTTTTGCTGTATGGCGTTGAGTGGGTATTCATCACTCAACGCCTGTGAACTTAGACAGATTTCTGTCAGCCTACATCATAGGTAAGAGTTTACCTGACTTGGTCACTTAGGCTACTTCCTGCCTTTCCAGCATCTTCACTTTGTGACCACCTGTCGCATTACTTAGACAACCTGTCTAGACTTGTTACATGGAACATCCTGCACATGATGAGCTTAAACAACATCAAATACAACTATGCTCTTAGTGTTGATGGAGATGACTCTTCAAATCCAATCTAGGGAACATTGTGGGCAATGGACCCAACACCTTCACCGTTCTGATTATATCTCTGATTATATCGGAGCCTTAATTCTTCCCTCCCCTGTTTTGGTCGGAGGAAGAAGAGGCTAAGGTTGGCCTGTAAATAAAGAGTTTTTTTAAGGAGGAAATGAGTAAAATAATTTATTTTATTGTGCGCACAGCCAAAGTTGGCAAGCACGTAACAATGCTCTATTTATAAACGTCTCAAACGGCTATGATTCATCACGATAATTGTCTGATCTCGCTCGATAAAACATTGAAAATGAAAAGAAATATGGAAACGTCACTCTGGACGCAATTATAGACACAAAAAATCCATCAGACGACACCAAATATGGCAGGTGACAAATGAGCTCTGAATGGGCTCAAAACTCTTGCTCCAAAATTTTTAATCAATCCCCATCACATATCTTCCTAGCCTTTAGCATTTAATCCTTCATTCAATAAATCTTTGTATCATCAAAAAATGAACCCAACCAATAGATATTGTACTGCAAAGTAACATGAAACAACCTAATTGAAAGAAATGTGAGTAGCACTTCGAGAAATCAACTTTCCTAGCTCTCCTTCCAGAGTTGTTGCAAATTGAGTTGGATCGCATCATACCCCATGAAGCAGGACGAATCTCTAGGCGGCGGTAAATCGGCGACCTAACCCTACATGTTATACAACAGTCCGACAGTTAGATCACAATTAGATAATAAATAAAACATCTCACGCAAAATAAATCCACAACAAGGAAAAATATTTTATTTGGGCAAAAGCAAGTTTAGGCTTCCCTCCGTGTGGAGGGCCAAAGCAAGAGTGCGCAGCGAATAAACCCTGCAAATCACAATAATAATCTAACAAACCAGCACAATACAATATATCCAGACAAACATCGCATTCAGTGCAATACAAAAATGCTGAAAATAATAAACCAATATAATGAGACCTCACCAACTAGTGGGTGGACAAATGCATTGAAGAATCTGGAGCCGGAGATGTGTGTACGACGATCCGAGGTGGAATCGGTGGCGTGGAGATAGCGTCAGTAGCTGTACTTGATGGTGGATGGTGGAATCTGGCCGGAAATGGGTAGATCCGGCCACGTATGGATAGATCCGGGCGGGGAAGGGTAGATCCGATAATTTGAGATCGGATCCGGACTAAAAAATTTCAGATCTGGATTGATCTGGAAGGGGAACGATGTTGGGAAGGTGGTTCCGCGTATGGCAGGGGTTGACGGCAAGGAGGTAGGGTGCAGGAATTATGGAAAGAGGCTGGCTACACTTAAGGGTTGAAGGAGGAGGGTTGGCGGTCAAGTTAGGGTCTGAAGTGGGGTGGCTGGGAGGTAGGGCAGCAGGCAGCAGCAGAACAAAGGGAGGCTGATTGAGGAGGGCGGTAGACAGCAGCAGAACAAAGGGAGGCCGATTGAAGAGGGGCGGCGGTAGCTCTCAGGCCGCCTATTTTATGGATTTAAAACTATACATAAAAAGAAGTGTGAATGCTGGACAACCACCGCTGCTTTGAATTTTGGAGGGAATGGGTAGCTGTGGGAGAGGTTCTAGGAGTCGTCACCTAGGATTCCACGGAGTCGGCACAGTGGCGGGATCGCGGGAATCTGGGAATACATTTCTCCAAACTCTGCAATGACTCAAATCAGCCCCTAAGCGGTCTATTTATAATAAAGAGAAGATTAGGGCATCCTCCATCAACGACTATGATTGGCCGGATGTGGGGCCACCCAAATACATCGAAATAACTGCAAATAAAATAAACTAAAATATGAAGTTGATTCTCAACACAAATCCGGACGCATCCGCGGAGTCCGATCGTCGATCCGGGCATACCATATATGGAAAGTTTCCAATTGGCCCTGAATGGGCCCCAAACTCGTCATCCACTGCAAGTGCTCGTTTATACTCCGCATCAATCTACCGATGAATGAGGATCAGAATTCTCTCGCTGCATGCCAGTCAAAACTCGAATAAGTCCACCAAAGGTCGCCCAAGTGTCGTCGCTAGAAAAGTATTCTTGTCAATCAACTCCCCCTGACTGAAAAGTTGTCATCTCCGGAGAATGATTACAGTTGTGCTAAAGTCGAAGTCCAGGGACGAATCAATCAAGCTCTGCTGCAAGTACCCAGGTGACATCAACGTCTGTAGTAGGAATGTAAAGGCGACGTCGGGTCACCGTAATGCTCTCAAGCTCAACTCACGAGTGGCGGATCCTGGTGCAGTCGGCGGTGTCTAAGGTAAAACCAAAGAAGACGAGTCCCCGAGTGAGTAGGTGTCCGGAGTGGGTGAGTAGTTGTGGCCATCGGACGTGGACGGGCTATGAAGGTGGTAAGACACCGGGAGTGGAGGTGTGGGCGGCTGGAAGTCCCCACTGCTTGGGTCCACTTACTCGCGAGCCTCGTAGTTTAGCGTCAGATTTTCAATATTAAATATCGGGTGGATACCCATACTTGCAGGGTATCAAGATCGTAGGTGTTTGCTTCGATCTATCTCATGATTATATAGGGATCCATTCGCCTAATGCTCAAGCTTTTAGTAAGCCTCGCACTGAGCCTCACAACGCAGTTTCTTACCATCACTTGCTCGCCTTCATGAAGTACTTGCACTTGCCAATGAACATCTGCATGTGATTTACAAGATTTATTACCAATATGGATTATTCGTCGGACCGACTCATGAAACATAAAAACGATGAACAAACAATACAACAGACTCATGCAAATGATGCAAATGACACACGACCGACACAACATACTCTCTATGAGAGAATCTAATAATGACCCGAAAACTCATCAAAGGAGGTAGTCTGTCCGGAGGCTCTCTCGGTGGAGTGTAGAAAAACTCATCTCGTGTGTGTCGAGTGCTCAGGTGACCATGCGAAACATCTACACCCAAGAGCGAGCTCATGCAGAGTAAAATGTCTCTCAAGAAGTGTAACACATCAGGGGGCTCACCAGGAGGTGTGTAAGAAAAGTCATCACAAATGCGACGACCGCCTGAATGAAAATCGTGCATACCAACTAAAAAACGTGACTCTCGAGTGTGGTGCGTGTCTCCGAAAAGAAAGAGCTCGTCTGGTGGGTCAGCAGGTGGTGCGTCCCAAAACTCATCGAGGGTGTGATGTATCAGCAGGTGGTGCCCTAAATAATTGATGCTCCACACAATATCCATCCTCTGGGGCAAGGCCAGAGATGGTAATGGAAGAAACGCCACTAACCCAAAACTTGTAAACAAGCGGCTCACCTGAATCGCATCCTCACCAGGATGTGATGGCTCATCAAGAGGCTCAACGGGGAGGTCGTCATAGAACCACTAGGGTCAAGGTCCTCCAGATGAGTACCATCACAAGGGATAGTGTCCCCATGAATATGTGACATAGTCACTTCGAGATTAACATCAGGTTCTAGGCTCTCGGTCGTGATGTGACTCAGGGTAATGACAACGGGAGAGCGACATAGAACTACACTCAAGAATGGGTCTGTGGGTGTGGTGTCAAGAATTAGATTTGTAGTGAGTGTGTTAAGTAATCCAGTGCATGACAGAAGCAGGGATGTGGGTGAGGGACACAATATTGCAGACTCAATAGGTCGCTCATGCTCACTCTCAATCGAGGTCACAGGAGACGGGTCAGAGACAAGAGATAGGTCACACACTAAGCTAAGCACCCCACTAGAGTGAGAGCAATCTGCCTCATGTATCATTTCTTTTGTAGCTGACAGGGCCGTGGTAGGCGTCATGGTGACCTCAGTATGGGATGGACTCGTACTGCGGAGGTCAGGGTAAAAATCCCATCGACAAGATCTTGCGGATCTCAAAGACTGTTCATAACCAAAAGTGAGATGATATGTCTGCTCAAGAAACTTCGAGCTATGATAAGCTATCTTAGTACGTATGTCAGACCGAAGTCCAAACCGAAATCGGTGAATGATCATGGATTTGTCCTCTCGGATATCACTCCTCATGACTAACTCATCAAAACGGTCTTTGTACTCCGCGACAGACATAGATTCTTGCTGAAGAGAAAATAATTGGTCGAGCAAGCGACTCTGATACGACGAAGGCAGATACCTCTGGCACAAAGTACGCTTCATGTCCACCCAATTGGTGATGCGATGCAGACGGTCTCGCTCGCGGGTCCTCTCAACGCTAGCGAAATATGCCCTCGCTTGATCTAAAAGTCTAAGTTTTGCAAACTTGACGCCACGCTCACCGAATACCTCAAAATGATCAAGATAATACTCCATATCCACAAGCCAATAACTGAAAGACTCGGGACTCGATGAGCTGTCAAAGCAAGGGGCAGCAGTACAAAATTGACTCTCAAGATCTCTCTCGGAACGATTATCCTCATAATAATCATTCCTAATGTAACCGAATCGTGTCGAAGGATCAACACGATCAACTCGCGTGTACGGATAAGAATGAAGACAATCATCATACTGATCGTCTCTAACATAGTGGGATCGTGTCGGTGGGTCAACACGATCTCTGAAAGTGATGTACTGCAATCGAGAATAATCGTCGTAAAAATGTGAGGATCTCCCTGACGGGGTTCTGTGAGAGCGGGTACAAGTGGGCTCGAGACCTTTAAATTGAGGAGGGAAATAATTGTGACACCTAGACATAATGAAAAACCTATAGACTCTACGACTGCGTATCGAAAAGTGCACGGAACCTGGCTGCGTGCAACCTCGCTTTGATACCAATTGACGCAGGACGAATCTATAGGCGGCGGTAAATCAGCGATGTAACCCTACATGATATGCAACAGTCCAACGGTAAGATCACAATTAGATAATAAATAAAACATCTCATGCAAAATAAATCCACGACAAGGTAAAATATTTTATAAGAGCAAAAGCAAACTTAGACTTTCCTCCGCGTGGAGGGCCAAAGCAAGAGTGCAAGGTGAATAAACCCTGCAAATCACAATAATAATCTAACAAACCACCACAATACAATATATCTAGACAAACATCGCATCTAGTGCAATACAAAAATGCTGAAAATAATAAACCAATACAATGAGATCTCACCAACTAGTGGGTTGAACAAGGCATTGAAGAATCCAGAGTCGTAGATGTGTGCACGACGATCTGAGGTGGAATCGGTGGCGTGGAGATAGCGTCGGCGGTTGTACTTGACGGTGGATGGTGGAATTGGACCGGAAATGGGTAGATCCGGCCACGTATGGATAAATCCGGGCGGGGAAGGGTAGATCCGATAATTTGAGATCGGATCCGGGCTGAAAAATTTCAGATTTGGATTGATCCGGAAGGGGAACGATGTTGGGAAGGTAGTTCCACGTATGGCGGGGGTTAACGGCGAGGAGGTAGGGTGCAGGATGGGGGTAGCGGCTGTGGAATTGGGGGAAGAGGCTGGCTGCGCTTAAGGGCTGAAGGAAGAGGGTTGACGGTCAAGTTAGGGTCTGAAGGGGGGTGGCTGGGAGGTAGGGGCAGCAGACAGCAGCGGAACAAAGGGAGGCCGATTGAGAAGGGTCGGCGGTAGCTCTCAGGCCGCCTATTTTATGGATTTAAAACTATAGAAATGAATAATTCATTTCATTTTTAAACAGTACATAAAAAGAAGTGTGAATGTTGGACAACCACCGTTGCTTTGATTTTTGGAGGGAATGGGTGGTTGTGGGAGAGGTTTAGGGTTAGGGAAAACCTTGGGGAAGAAGATACACACCTAGGAGTCGTCTTCTAGGGTTCCACGGAGTTGACATCGGGGCGGGATCGCGGGAATACAATTCTCCAAACTCTGCAATGACTCAAATCATCCCCTAAGCGGTCTATTTATAATAAAGAGAAGATTAAGGCATCCTCCATCAACGTCTATGATTGGTCGGAGGCGGGGCCACCCAAATACATCAAAAAAACTGCAAATAAAATAAATTAATATATAAATTGATTCGCAACACGAATCCAGACGCATCTGTGAAGTCCGATCGTCGATCCAAGCACATCATATATGGAAAGTCGTCAATTGGCCCTGAACGGGCCCCAAAACACGACATCCACTGCAAGTGCTCGTCTATACTCCGCATCACCACATCTACATTTTAAATAGACAAATCTTGAGTCAATCTTTTGTTCTCGTTCTTATTTATAAAAGGTGCCTTGAGATTGCATGAACAATTGAAGAAGATGAATATAAAATTGTAATAACACCCATCATCATCACCTCTTTAAGTGCAATTCTTTTCTTTGCTACGCACCCTGAAGCCTTGAATCAAATTCGAGCAAGTGTGGTAACGCCCCCACTTAACATGAAAAGAGCCCATTCTTAGGAACAAACACGCCCCCTAAAAATTTAGGAACACCATGAAAAGAACCCATTCTTAGGAACAAACACACCCCCTAAAAATCTAGGAACATCATGAAAAGAACCCATTCTTAGGAACAAACACACCCCCTAAAAATCTAGTAACACCACTTCCTACATATAGTCATCCTATTTTTCATAGGGTTTTTACCCATCTCTCAGCATATCACCAACAACTATTAGTCAAATACATCCTCTTGGCATCACAAAGCAATAGTATTAACATTTTGGTTACTTGGAAGAAGAACAAATGAAAAAAATGGTGGCAAAACTAAAGAAAGATAAAGAAAAACTAAGATCGCATTGTAGGCAATGTTGTTAAGATCGCGTGCAAGATCGTAAGATCGCACGATCTTACGAGCTTGCACTAGACAACGATCCACGGTTTACTTAAAATCGTCGTCCTGTTAGGATCGTTAGGATCGTAGTGCAAGATCGTAAGATCGTAGTGCAAGATCGTAAGATCGTAGTGCAAGATCGTAAGATCGTTAGGATCGCACGATCTTGCACGGGCACGATTTAAACCTAATTAAAACCCTTTCACCCCGAAGGCGTTCCCAGATTTTCGAAACCCTATCGACGGCTTTTCCTCTCCCGTGCACACAGCAGGTCTTCTTCTTCCTCTCCCGTGCCTTCTTCTTCTTCCTCTCCCGTGCCTTCTTCTTCTTCCTCTCTCGTGCCTTCTTCTTCTTCTTATTTGTGTTGCTTTCTTATGTACATTCAGCTGGAGGGCAAATTTGGGGAACCTACATTCAGACGGTTGTTATCAAGCTTGTGAGTTGTGACTGAAACCGAGGTATTCATCTTTCATCTTCCTCTGTATACTCTAATGCTTATAGCCTTATACTATTGTGTCTTCATTGGGTTTATACAATTATGTCTAATGTTTATATCATTAGGTTTATGTCCAGATTTCACACTAATCTGAACAGAATTTCTGTCCAGATTTGTTTGAAAATCTGGACAGAAATTATGTCCAGATTTGTTTGAAAATCTGGACAGAAATTATGTCCAGATTTCACACTAATCTGGACAGAATTTCTGTCCAGATTTGTGTTAATTTCAGCGTGTGTGACTGTGTGAGTGTGTGTCCATATTTTGATCTCTTGTGTTAAATGTTAATTTGTTCTGACAACTTCTTTAATTTGTACAAAATAATAGGTGCACTATAATGTTGTATTGTGTTAATAATGGCGTCAAGTGGTGGTTCAAATAGTGCATCTGGGAGTCATATTGTTGATGCTCGTATTGGAGCTAGAACGCAAAAGACTGCTGCAGGAGCTAAAAGTGATGTTGGATGGAAGTATGACATTCAGTAGAGGGAGATATAAGGAAAATACAATGCAAATTTTGTCAGAAAGTGGTGACCGGAGGAATATATCGCTTAAAGCAGAAGATCATGAATGATGTCATCTTTGTGATGACAAATTCAAGATTGGACAAATTGAAAAAAAAAAAGTGCGGATAATTACAATTTTGATGATATCCCTTCAGATGATGAGTGGATTGTTGAAGATGAAGACAATCTGATGGTTGCAGGAGAGGAAGAAGAGGCTCCAAATGAAGCGGATTTGTATACTCCTGATTTCATTGGAGAACTTGCTGGCTCTGCAAAAGAGGACGAAGAGGCAGAGCAACTGATGGTTGAAGGAGATGAAGATGCTTTTGGGGAAAATTTAAATTGACTTGAGTGATTTTCTTTAAAGTAGGATTGAACACTATTAACTTTTTGGAATGTAATATTTTAATGTGATGGTATGGTATGCGACTATGCATCTATGTCATTTATATTAATATTTTGATGTGATGGTTTCATTGGTAATTTGGTATGGTATGGAATATTATATTTTTATATGATGGTATGTAGATTGTTACATATTTCTCATGCTTTTGATTTAATTTTTATTAAAATACGATCTTGCGATCCGTATCGATCCTACGTTTTACGATCTTGGGGATGCCTCCCGATCTTAGTTACGATCTCGATCTTCTCAACATTGATTGTAGGAGTAGCACCAGCTATAAATAATATATTTAAGTAGTTTTAATATGTATATTTGACGGGTTGAAGATGAACAAATGATATGAGTAAATAGAAATTGTGTAAAAGGCTCGAGAGAATTACAAGGTCTCATAAAGTTGATCCAAGTAGCTCAATAAAACAAAAGATGATGAAAATATCGTCATGCTTAAAAGAATTGATATTGGCTTTATGATAGAAGCACCCTACATAATTCACTCTTGATGAAAGGGAGACTATACTAACAAAAATACCAAAATAAAAACACCTAGCTGAATCAGATTTTAGCAAATTCCAACAAAATGGAAACCGTAGAATACTAATCTGCAGGAAACTTCGCCCAAAAAGTCCAGAAATATATTTATCACGATCTGCAAATAATCTTTGGATCCTACAGATAGCTTCTGTCTAGAAGGTGCTTCAATCTTTTCAAGAATACGTCCTTAATTTTTTTTATTGATTGAAGCTGAAGTAAATTTCTAAACCAAAAAGAGAGAAGGGACAACACTCCACGCATGTCGGCCAAGAGAACATTTAATTTGGTTCTCATTCATGTCACTTCAATCATTTTGATCATCACAAAGCTTTATTTTCTGGTTCCTATTATCATGATCATTGTTTGATTCCACAATCTCTAAAACATAAGGATACGGCCCGTTTGTTTGGGTGTTTTAGCTCCATCTCCAGTGGAAGAGAAATGCCATCCAAACTAAATCTGTTAGGTAAACCTCCATCCCCACCGCAGAAGCGGCGAGGAAGGCCAAAACTTCATTTTTATCATTCTTACCCACACAGAGTAAGAGCTCTCATACTCACCGCTCCCTCCATTCCCATAGCTCAAACAAACAGAGTCATAATCAATAACAAATAATAGTTAAACCTTCAGGTTTCAATCAAAACTTTCCATAAGCTGTCAACTACATCATGGCCCATATGTTAACTATGTGGGCCAGAAATGTTAAAGAACTAAACAATTTTACAATGTTCAATAAAAATGCTACGAAACAATACTTCTCACAGCAGCTTTGCACGAAAACCCAGTTTATAAATTTTCTTGAGCTTTAAGAAACATTTATAATGACCAACGGAGGTGCAGAGGGTGCCCCCCTCCTATGATGTGTGATCGATCCCTCCATACAAGTAACAAATGCATCCATAATATAGCATTACATCATTAAGGAAACTCACATTATTAGTAGCTTGATTAGTAATTCCATCAATTACCACATTGCACCTCCAAGAACAAATACCCACAATACCTTTCCGTATCCACTATTTATCCATCCACAAGGCACAACTGCACAAGCATCCAATAATATCCAAAATGTTATTGTACCACGTGAGACCATCAGAAAATAATAGTTTCATCATCAAAATCCTGCAAGTAAATTGACTTTCTTGTCCTGATCGCAAAGACATTCCATCATGTATACATTTAGGTTAAAATTACAAGAATGTCTACATAAAATTATAACTATTCATGATGTGATTATCTCTGACAGTCAGCACCTATATACAACCCTAAGATCATATCACCGATTTTCCTGAGAAATTTTGGATTAGGTTTATGTTGAAACCGAAAACTCGGTCTCTTGTGGAGTTCACCCTTGGGGAAGGGGTGATCGCACACCTACTTCTCTCCTGCAAGCCAAATGACAAAGGAAAACTGACATAAGGGCTCGGCGTAGAGGTCTCACCACACACCCGGAAGATCTTAAAGTGTTTCCCCTCCTTAGTCAAAGGTCAAGCTAAGGCTACCTCAGAAAGCGCTAGAAGATTAGGGAACATGTGAGCATAAGAAGCATGTCCTCTGAGGTATCCCTTGGGTTCTATTTATAGATTTCTGAAAACGGCCTGCAAATAATCAACCTCCGTTGTTTTGAACAGCTATGTGCAGCTCAACCAGGTCTGCCAACAATGTAACTCCACTGTTTTAGCAGGCTATGGGCAGACCAGCGGGGGCAAAATGGTAAAAATACCTCACAGATCAATGGGCGAGTAGCCCTTAGCAACCTCTGCTCGGCCAGGGCGGCGAGTACGGGTCCGGGTTGCCCTGCTCGCATGTTGCGAGCTCGCTCAGCAGTCAGGACTCGGTGAGCGGCCTGGGACTCAACAAAACGTCCAGAGGACGGCGAACACCGGGTTCCGTTCGACGAACGCCGAGCTCTGTTCGACAAACTGAGTGGACTGGGCGGCACTCGCCGCTTCTACTCACCCCCCGATGAGTGCGGGCCCGGCTGGCCCTACTCGCGTGCCACTGGTCGGGCTCGCCTGAGCGAGCTGGAGGCTGCCGAGCTCTGGCCCCCTTGGTGCTCGCCCGAGTCTCAGGAAAAGGGAGCCGACCGGTCTGGTTCCTGGTGACCTTAGTATGGTCTGGTTCGCAGAAGCTAGTGAATTCTGCGCTGGCGAACTGAGGCTCATTGTCCGTGACGATGACTTAGTGCAACCCATGGCGGCAGATGATCTCCCCCCAAACAAAATTTTTTATGACTTGGGAGGTCACTTTGGCCAGCGCCTTCACCTCCAACCACATAGAGAAATAGTCTTTCATTACCAACAGGAACCTCATCTGCCCACTGGCCTGGGGGAACGGCCCAATCAAGTCCATTCCCCAAATTGCAAAGGGCAAGGGGGTTGTGATGCTCTTGAGGCGTTGGGCCGGCTGCAGTTGGAGGGGGGCAAACAACTGGCATTTGTGGCACCTCTTTGTGAATTCCGCAGCGTCGTGGCCCAGGGTTGGCCAGAAGTATCCCTGTCTGACGATCCACCCTTCCAGGGTCCGACTCTCGGAATGACTCTCACACTCCCCGGAGTGAATTTCTTCCAAGATCCTCTGTACTTCCCTCTCGGCCACGCAACGGGCCAGCATCCCTGAGAGAGTCATAGCGGCCGGCAATTTCCTGGACGCACTCCGTCGATGGAAGAATTTGGGGATGCTTTTCTAAAGAGGTACATTCCCGTTTCTACACGGTTGGCCCTTCAGAGGCAGTTTCTGCACTTAATGCAGCGAGACAAGACGGTGGACGAGGATGTGCAGGAGTTCACCCGTTTGGGTCGTTACGCGGGAACGACGATGGCAGATGATGTAGAGAGGGATAACCTCTTTTATCAAGGGCTGAGGGAGAATCTAAGACAACCCCTCATTGCCATGAAGAGGGTTGGTTTCAATGAGCTGGTGGAGGCTGCCAGAACTTTGGAAAGTGATCTAGAGCGAAGCCAACGTCGTAAGGGTTTCACTCCCAAGCAAGGGGAAGGGAAGCCTTCTCAATCCCAGGGAAAGTCTGAAGGGAATAGGTGGAGGAAAAAGCCTCACACTTCCAGGTCCGGTGAGAAGAGCAAGTGGACGTCTGGAGGTTCTCACTCTAGGGGACCGCCGACGTGCCACAACTGCGGTAAGGTGGGGCACATCGCTCGTGTTTGTCCTCAAGGAGGAGTGGAGCAAGAGGCAAGGCAGGAGCAGACTGTGCGCTCCGGCCCCAGTGCCACAGAGAAAGGGAAGATGGCGGAGTCTAGTGCTGCTCGGTTCCAACCGGTGCAACCCTCGTGGATGGACCCGATCACGACTTTCCTCTCTACGGGAGAGTATCTGGAGGGGATGGACAAGAAGAAGCTCAGGTACAAGTCAACATACTATCTCTTCCGGGACGGACAATTGTATAGGAAGACTCTCTTAGGGATGCGGGCCCGTTGCGTGGCCGAGAGGGAAGTACAAAGGATCTTGGAAGAAATTCACTCCGGGGAGTGTGAGAGTCATTCCGAGAGTCGGACCCTGGAAGGGAGGATCGTCAGACAGGGATACTTCTGGCCAACCCTGGGTCACGACGCTGCGGAATTCACAAAGAGGTGTCACAAATGCCAGTTGTTTGCCCCCCTCCAACTGCAGCCGGCCCAACGCCTCAAGAGCATCACAACCCCCTTGCCCTTTGCAATTTGGGGAATGGACTTGATTGGGTCGTTCCCCCAGGGCAGTGGGCAGATGAGTTTCCTGTTGGTAATGATAGACTATTTCTCTATGTGGTTGGAGGTGAAGGCGCTGGCCAAAGTGACCTCCCAAGTCGTAAAAAATTTTGTTTGGGGGGAGATCATCTGCCGCCATGGGTTGCCCTAAGTCATCGTCACGGACAATGGGCCTCAGTTCGCCAGCGCAGAATTCACTAGCTTCTGCGAACCAGACCATACCGAGGTCACCAGAAACCAGACCGGTCGGCTCTCTTTTCCTGAGACTCGGGCGAGCACCAAGGGGCCAGAGCTCGGCAGCCTCCAGCTCGCTCAGGCGAGCCCGACCAGTGGCACGCGAGTAGGGCCAGCCGGGCCCGCACTCATCGGGGGGTGAGTAGAAGCGGCGAGTGTCGCCCAGTCCACTCAGTTTGTCGAACGGAGCTCGGCGTTCGTCGAACGGAACCCGGTGTTGGCCGTCCTCTGGACGTTTTGTCGAGTCCCAGGCCGCTCGCCGAGTCCTGACTGTTGAGCGAGCTCGCAACATGCGAGCAGGGCAGCCCGGACCCGTACTCGCCGCCCTGGCCGAGCAGAGGTTGCTAAGGGCTACTCGCCCATTGATCTGTGAGGTATTTTTACCATTTTGCCCCCGTTGGTCTGCCCATAGCCTGCTAAAACAGCGGACTTACGTTGTTGGCAGACCTGGTTGGGCTGCACATAGCTGTTCAAAACAGCGGAGGTTGGTTATTTGCAGGCCGTTTTCAGAAATCTATAAATAGGACACAAGGGGTACCTCAGAGGGCATGCTTCCTATGCTCACATGTTCCCTAATCTTCTAGCGCTTTCTGAGGTAGCCTTAGCTTGACCTTTGGCTAAGGAGGGGAAACACTCTAAGATCTTCCGGGTGTGTGGTGGGACCTCCACGCCGAGCCCTTGTGTCAGTTTTCCTTTGTCATTTGGCTTGCAGGAGAGAAGTAGGTGTGCGATCACCCCTTCCCCAAGGGTGAACTCCACAAGAGACCGAGTTTTCGGTTTCAACATAAACCTAATCCAAAATTTCTCAGGAAAATCGGTGATATGATCTTAGGGTTGTATATAGGTGCTGACTGTCAGAGATAATCACATCATGAATAGTTATAATTTTATGTAGACATTCTTGTAATTTTAACCTAATTGTATACATGATGGAATGTCTTTGCGATCAGGACAAGAAAGTCAATTTACTTGCAGGATTTTGATGATGGAACTATTATTGTCTGATGGTCTCACGTGGTACAATAACATTTTGGATATTATTGGATGGTTGTGCAGTTGTGCCTTGTGGATGGATAAATAGTGGATACGGAAAGGTATTGTGGGTATTTGTTCTTGGAGGTGCAATGTGGTAATTGATGGAATTACTAATCAAGCTACTAATAATGTGAGTTTCCTTAATGATGTAATGTTATATTATGGATGCATTTGTTACTTGTATGGAGGGATCGATCACACATCATAGGAGGGGGGCACCCTCTGCACCTCTGTTGGTCATTATAAATGTTTCTTAAAGCTCTAAGAAAATTTATAAACTGGGTTTTCGTGCAAAGCTGTTGTGAGAAGTATTATTTCGTAGCATTTTTATAGAACATTGCAAAATTGTTTAGTTCTTTAACATTTCTGGCCCACATAGTTAACATATGGGCCATGATGTAGTTGACAGCTTATGGAAAGTTTTGATTGAAACCTGAAGGTTTAACTATTATTTGTTATTGATTATGGCTCTGTTTGTTTGAGCTATGAGAATGGAGGGAGCGGTGAGTATGAGAGCTCTTACTCTGTGTGGGTAAGAATGATAAAAATGAAGTTTTTGGCCTTCCTCGCCGCTTCTGCGGTGGAGATGGAGGTTTACCTAACAGATTTAGTTTGGATGGCATTTATCTTCCACTGGAGATGGAGCTAAAACACCCAAACAAACGGGGCCCATATCCTTATATTTTAGAGATTGTGGAATCAAACAATGATCATGATAATAGGAACCAGAAAATAAAGCTTTGTGATGATCAAAATGATTGAACCAAATTAAATGTTCTCTTGGTGACACGTTTCAGACCATGTTTTGCCAGCTGATCGACCTACTCGTTTTCTCCTCTGGGCACGTGCCGGATGGAGAAGGTCTGAAACGTGTCGATGACTCCCTTCACTTTTGCTAAGTGCAGTCGGAGGGTACATTAACTCACCTCGAATTCTCCGTTGATCTGGGAAGCCACCACCATAGAGTCAGTGAGAACCTTCACGTCCAGCACCCTCAGCTCCCTGGCCAGGCGCAGCCCTGCTATTACGGCCTCGTACTCGGCCTGGTTGTTAGTGATGGGAAAATGCACCACCACCGTTTGTTCGATTCTAGTTCCCTGGGGGCTCTCCAAGATCACCCCCACCCCCAAGGAATGTCTCCCTGAAGCGCCATGTACCTTCACCTTCCATGGAATCGAACGAGTGAGCTCTTCCTCCACCACCTCGATCACGTAATCGGCCAAAAAGCCGGTCATTGCTTGGGCCTTGATCGAGAGGCGGGGGACGAAGGAGATGTCGAACTCGCTCAACTCTACCGACCACTTGGCCAACCTGCCTGAATGTTCCACCCCCTCAAAGATGTTGCGGAGGGGATGATCAGTCACCACTCGGATGGAGTGTGCTTGGAAGTAAGGTCGGAGCCTTCGGGCCGAGATGATCAGGGCGAAGGCCAGCATCTCCAAAATCGGATACCGAAGCCCGGCCTTCCTCAGGACCCGACTCACATAGTATATGGGAAGCTGCCTCTTCCCCTCTTCACGAACCAGGACAGAGCTCACGACCTCTGCTCCGACCCCGAGATACAAAAATAGGTCCTCCCCCTCTTTCGGACCCTGGAGTAGCGGAGCCCGGGTCAATTGCATCTTCAGGGCTTGGAATGTCTCCTCGCACTCCTTGATCCACTCAAACTTTTGACCCCCCCCCCCCCCCCCGTAGCGTTTTGAAAAAGGGGGGGCACTTTTCCCCGGCCCGGGAGAGAAAAATGCTCAATCCTGCCAGCTTTCCTATTAATCGTTGCACCTCTTTAGCATTCCGCGGTGACCCCAGCTCCATGATGGTCTTGACCTTGTCAGGATTTGACTCAACCCCTGTGGGGGTGAGGAGATGCCCCAAGAATTTTCCTTTGCTGGCCCCGAAGACGCACTTCAGGGGGTTCAGCCGCATCTTATACTTGCACAAGGTGGCGAAGGTTTCTTCCAAGTCCTGAAGGAGAGAGTCTATGTCTTGACTCTTGATCATGAGGTCATCCACGTACACCTCCAGGTTCCTCCTCTTCTGTTCCCGGAAGATCATGTCCATCATCTTTTGGTATGTCGCTCCTACATTCTTCAGCCCGAAGGGCATCATTTTGTAGCAGTAGCACCCATCCCCCGTGATGAATGAGACGTCCTTGACGTCCGGGGGGTGCATCCTGATCTGGTGGTAACCTGAAAACACATCTAAGAAACTCATTACAGAAAAACCGACGACTGAGTCAACCAGCGCGTCGATTCGAGGCAAGGTATAACAGTCCTTAGGGCATGATTTATTAAGCAAAAAAAGTCAACACACATACGTCACCGACCGTCTCATTTTTTAACCATAACAACATTGGAGACCCAGCAGGGGTATTGTATTTCGGATACAAAGTCGGTCTTGAGAAGTTTGGCCACCTCCTCTCTGATGGGCTCGGTCAGCTTGTTCGCGGTAGACCACTTCTTCTGCTGGATGGGGCGTGCTCCCGGGTCCAGGTTGAGGCGGTGGCAAGCCACGTCCGCGTCAACCTCTGGCATCTCCGCGGCGCTCCATGCAAAGATGTCTACATTCTTTTGGATGCATGTCAGCATCCTGCCCTGAGCCTCCGCGGTCAGCCCCCCGCTGACGCGAACCTTCTCCACCCTGCCTCCAAGGGTGAGAACCTCCATCTCCACCACCTCTTCTGCAGCCTCCAGCCTGGACTGCTCCCCCCTCTCTCTGATGTCCCTCTCCTCCCTCCGGGACAAGACCCTCCGCTTCCACCTCTTCCTCTGTGGCCATCACCTCAGCCAACTCCTGGTCTCCTCCTGTCACCTCTACCTCGGTGCAGTTCTCCACCTTCGTCTCCTCCCTGCCAGCCTCCTGCTCCGCCTCCATTATCCGCCCCATCTCCTTGGCCCCTTCCTGCCAGGAGATAGAATTCACGACAGTAACATAGCACTCACGCGCCACTTTGCGGTCACCCCGGACCCGGACCTGGATCCCCTCGGCGTTAAACTTCAGGCATTGGTGGAACGACGAGGGGACGCAGCGGAAGGCGCTGATGAGGGGCCTTCCGAAGATGGCGTTGTAGCTACTGGGGGGATCCACGATCCACGATGACAAATCGGCAGTTCCGGGACTGCCCCCCCCCCCCCCCCTCGGTGACCTGCAGCCTCACTCCTCCTTCTACCTCCTTCCTCTCTCGGACATAGCACTCACGCGCCACTTTGCGGCCACCACGGACCCGGATCCCCGCTGTGTTAAACTTCAGGCATTGGTGGAACGACGAGGGGACGCAGCGGAAGGCGCGCTGATGAGGGGCTTTCCGAAGATGGCGTTGTAGCTACTGGGGGGATCCACGATGACAAATCGGCAGTTCCGGGACTGCCCGGTGACCTGCAGCCTCACTCCTCCTTCTACCTCCTTCCTCTCCCCCGAGAACCCAACAAGGGTCCACCTGAAACCAGCACCCTCTTTGCCTCTACCTTCATTGCGTCGTCGAACGCCTTCTTGAAGATGGCGTTGATGGAGATTTCATTGTCAATGAGGATCCGGGAGACGGTGAAATTCTCGATGGCCGTCTGGATGACCAGCGCATCGCAGAAGGAATCCTCATGATCCAGCATATCACTACTTGAGAAGGTAATCTTCTCTTCCAGGGGTGGGGTCTGGGATGTGGAGCCAACGCTCCGACGGTACATGGTATGGAGGCTCGCTTTTCGAGAGGCCTCAACCCCCACCCCCCCCATAGATCACTCCGATCCCTCCCTGGGTCCCGACGTCCGCCCGGTCTTCACATCGGTCTTCCTCCGCTCGAGGCAGGACCTCCTCAATCCTCACCTCATGGCGCCCCTGTTGTTGTTGCTGCTGCTTGTTTCCTCTCATCTCGAGAAAGTCCGGGGACGTGGTCGTGGCGTGTCCTTCCTCTTGATGGAAGTCGCAGTAGGGCAACTCCACCCTGACTTCTCTTCTCCTCCTTCGCGCCGCTCTCCTCCTCTCCCCCATGGCTATGGTCATAGCCTGATCTTTATTGGGGAGTGGAGGTCTTTGCGCCTGCCTCCAACCCGGGGGGTGGAACGGATCCTGGCCACCCGGTGGTGGTCCCTTCCCTGGTATCCTCTCCGTGGCCCCTGGTCTTGCCACTCGGGCCTCCAGCCCAACCGACGGTTCGGCTCCTGACGCCCCCACCTGGGCTGTTGCTGTCCCTGAAGTTGTCTTTGTTCCCTTTGCGGGGTTCGGCTCACCTCTCCTCCTGCCCCATGCCGCCTCTCGGCTCCTTCTCTTCCTTTGTGGCCCACCTGGCCAATTTTCGGGCAAACTCCGGATTCGACGCCTCCCCGTCAACTTCCCTTGTCACCCTCCCCATCAGCTCCTCGTAGGAGAGGGGCGGCACTCTCTTCAGCTCCACGCTCACCGCACCAAAATGTTGAAACCGAAAACTCGGTCTCTTGTGGAGTTCACCCTTGGGCAAGTGGTGATCGCATACCTACTTCTCTCCTGCAAGCCAAATAACAAAGGAAAACTGACCCAAGGGCTCGACGTAGAGGTCCCACCACACACCCGAAAGATCTTAGAGCGCTTCCCCTCCTTAGTCAAAGGCCGAGCTAAGGCTACCTCAGAAAGCGCTAGAAGATTAGGGAACCTGTGAGCATAAGAAACATGCCCTCTGAGGTACCCCTTGGGTCCTATTTATAGATTTCTGAAAACGGCCTGCAAATAGCCAACCTCCGTTGTTTTGAACAGCTATGTGCAGCCCAACCAGGTCCGTCAACAACGTAACTCCGCCTGTTTTTAGCAGGCTATGGGCAGGCCAGCGGGACAAAATGGTAAAAATACCTCACATATCAATGGGCGAGTAGCCCTTAGCAACCTCTGCTCGGCCAGGGCGGCGAGTAGGGGTCCGGGCTGCCCTGCTCGCATGCTGCGAGCTCGCTCAGCAGTCAGGACTCGGCGAGCGGCCTGAGACTCGACAAAACATCCACAGGACGGCGAACACCGGGTTCCGTTCGACGAACGCCGAGCTCAATTCGTCGAACGCCTAGCTCCGTTCGACGAACTGAGTGGACTGGGCGGCACTCGCCGCTTCTACTCACCACCTGGCGAGTGCGGGCCAGGCTGGCCCTACTCGCGTGCCACTGGCCGGGCTCGCCTGGGCGAGCTGGAGGCTGTCGAGCTCTGGCCCGCTTGGTGCTCGCCCGAGTCTCAGGAAAAGGGAGCCGGACGGTCTGGTTCCTGGCGACCCCACTCGCCAGATACGGGGTTGTCCAGTTTAGTCACCATCATGGTCTATAGCATTGTCTAAAAAATTCATGTCCTGACAGTACAAACAATCTAATAATCATACATACAAATGTTCTGAACTTTTAATTTTACTATTTTTCTTTGTATTAATTGCAACCTTAACAAAGCATCTTTTGGCATAGAAAGTCTAGACTCTAGAGTCTAGATCAATAAATTACACATGAATGTCTCCAAAATATGACAACGTAATATGTGTAGAAGCTCTAAAACATAGGTATAGTAAATAAAAATTAGTAGATGAATAAAAAAACATCATATACTACAAATGTAAACTGAAAAAATAGTGACTGGCTAGAAAGACATCACTTACTAAGAACAGAAGCACTTTATAGCATAATCATCAATACCTTTATATTATCATAGCAAATGGAAGACATTTGAGATGCCACCAAAAAATAGGCAAAACCAGTGTGAAACCTTTTTTAAAAAACCAGTGATTTTATACATGTCAAACAGCCATTAAGAACTAAAGCAAACTTCCTTTGGCAACAAAGGTTTAGTATTCATAAGTTGACAAATTCGACACATAATGAATGGTGGAAAGAAGAGACCTCGGGTGCCATCCATCTGTATGTTCCTGTTTCTGCAGTCATGACTCCACCTTGGCTTTGAAAACGAGCAACTCCAAAATCTGCTACTTTGACAACCTTGGAATAAAAGAACCAGAACAGCATTAAACAGGGGGAAGAAGCGACATATATGCTGTTTGTATCGACTGAAGCAACAATATTGAAAAAACATTGAAATTAATAAATCACTGCTCATTGTACAATTAGGTTTTGATGGCCATGAGTTGCCTAGCAAGCATACACGAGCGAGTGTTAACGCACCATAAGGTGTTGTCACATAATTATTAAAAGTTCCATTAGCCAATTCATAGTTTATGATACTACATTTACATTTACCTATTTGAGCTAGGATCACATTTTTAAACTTTTCATAATACTCTGTCCAGCTCATTAAAAAAGCCATTCCATAATTTTATATAAGCTATATAACTCATATTGCTGCATCTTTTAATGTACTTCAAAGACCAAGGAATTGTTTGAGAGCGCCTGGGAGAGCAATGCTAGTCCTGAGCGCAGTGGTGAAAAATAAAGTTAATGTTTGGGTAGATGTAGTCGTAAACACCATTTCCCATAATTACATTTTGGGCAAAACGACACCACAGTCATTCAAGTGTAGTCAGACAATAGATGATTCAAATGCTAAGAACAAATAAAACTGAGTTTGAGACAACACAAGCTGCAATGGAAGTTCCAAACACAGGTAAAATGCCACTGTTGTAATTACTACCACAATTTAACACCACCAACTCAAAAATACCAGAAAACTGTCCCAAATAGAGCATAAGCTAACTTAAAACACAATTCCAAATTCTTAAGCTAATATGCGAGCAAAAGAATATTTGGAGTGTAAGAGAATGGAAGGCTTATTTGAGATATAATGGAGGTTGTACTGTTATGACCCTAAACGATCCAAAATTGTAAAGCAGATAATGGATCCTTAACCATGGCTATCAGAGGTAAAAGCTCAAGGGGAATATTAAACCCTAAGAAAAACAAAGAGAAGAGATATAGATAGATCCTTGCTTGTCCATTGCATAAACTTAACACTCTTTAAATAAGAATTTACATGAACATTTTGCCACTAACTCAGCAAACTGGGACTATTCACTAAAATACCAAAAATGAAAATAATCTAAAACAACAGTACATAAAAACAAAATAAATAATAATTAGGTTAACGACTAGGCCTCTAATGTAGACCATAACATCATTCTCTACCTTCAAAATAATCTCTTAAAGTCGATGAGTGTACCTGTGTTGACCTCATTTTGGATCTTCTTTGAGCCCACATCCTCTCCTTCCTCACAAATGTCGATTTCAAGAAAAAAGAGTCTTATAGCAGTGAATCAAGTGAATGATTCATTGCAGTTGAAACAAAGTTTTTGTGCTCTTTATCAGCAAATTCTTCCTTGGAGAGTGCCTTGATGATAGTGGGTGAAGTTGATTCACTAACTGCACTTCATCTCCCATGAGATAATTGCAAAATTGTGAGTATAATCTTTCTTTCATAAGCAGGCGTCCATAGATGTAGCAAGGGAACCCGTCTTCAGAAGGACTATTTGTACAACTCATATTCGTCGAGGCTGGACGCACTCAGAGCCAGGTCAACAAAAAGTCAAAGTCAACAGGTCAGGGCAGAGGTCAGAGTCAACATTCAAGGCCGTTGAAGGCTTGGGCGAGTATGGCGAGCTCTCCTCGCATAATCGCCAGGTAGGCGACTAGGGCAGATACTTGCCCAAGACGGGCGAGTTCCCCCAGAGGTCGCCGAGTCGTCGATGGGGGTTGAGCTATAAATAAGACCCCCCCCCCCCCCTTGGATTTGCATATAAATAGCACCTCAGGGGTACAAGAATATGGACTTCGGAATCTCGCAAATGAACTCGACCACCTCTTTTTCTGGACTTTTAGCTGGACTTTTGGATCCTACTTTCAAGGAAACAAGTCGCGAGTAGCGATCATCCCTTGGTCGCCACTTAGAGGTAGTCGTCAGCTAGTGTCCCCCTTGTACCCTGCTCAAATTTTGGAGTAGGGATTTTCCCAGCTTCAACACTTTGGTGCGGTGAGTGTGGATCGTAGACAAGGAGAAAAGTTTGGCGAGTAGGCGAGATGGTGGATCCAGGCGAGAATGGGGAGATTGTCGGCAACTCGACAGGAGGAGGCGGCTTTGTGATCGTGGTGGTTTTCGAGGAGTTCGTACGGAGGATCGAGAGGGCCATCCTGGTAGGGTTCCTTCCTCACGCGGACGTCACAGCGACCTCGCCTCGTCGTGTGACTCCGTCGGAGGAAGAAGAGCCACCCAGGCAACCAGGGAAGGATCATGTCACAGAAGAGCCAGAGGAACTAGTACAGTCAGGTAATGGTCGGCAAGCTACCATGGCATCAGGTTTTGAGATGTGGAGAACCCGACGAGGTTCCAGGATGTTCGTCAAGGTGGCGAGTATGGAGGAGATACTCGCCAGTACGAGATCCATCATCACCGAGTAGGGAGGAGTCCATTCTGCGATGAAGTGTTAGCAGCCCCAATTCCTGAAGGCTTCAGAGAGCCAGTCTTGACCTACTATTTTGGTAGAGATGACCTGGTCAGACATCTCCAGTGGTTCGAGAATGTGTGTCCATCTGTAACATGACAGACACGTTCAAGTACAGATTCTTCTTCATCACCTTTGAAGGGAAGGCTAGAGACTGGTTCCACCAGCTGCCGGGAGGTTTCATCTACTGCATCGAAGACCTGCGTCGGGGACTGATGGCGAGATTTGCAACATCCAAGAAAGGAAGAAAGATGCAACTGCTCTCTTCAAAATCCTGCATGGTAAGCAGGAGAGGCTGGCCAATACATCGACCGATTCCAGGAGGAGGTTCTTGACATTGAGGAGGGGGATGGTTTTACCTTGCAACTGGCCCGGACTTTCGTCCTGAAGCAAGGTCTCTTCAGCGTGGAGATCGGCTCAAAGCTCTCAGTGTCCTATATTTTAAGTCCTCCGACTTGTTTTTAGAGGAAAACGATATGTTTTTCTCAAAATAAAGATTATGTCTTTTTGTAAAATATACGCCGACATGCATTTTTTCCGAATATCAGCCGATGACTTTTAAATATATCACCCGTATTTTATTTTATGTTATATTTGCAACAAACATCATATATTTAAATCACATACGGATACTATATTATGGTTTAAATCGATTAAACTTATTATTTCAATTTTTTAACGAAGAACACAAATTTTTAATTTCATATTATAAAAAATAGAAAATTTTAATACATTTATTAGGTGATTTTTTATTTTAATATAAATTTATAAGTTTGAAAAAACTTATAATAAATCATATTTTTAACTTTTAAATCTTTTTAATTTGCAATAAACATATTGGATCAAAATAAAATTAGGAGATTAAATATATTTTACAATATATTATTTTGATTTGTTAATAATATTTTTTCTTAATACTATTTAATTTATTTCTAATATAAATGATTCATTTTTTATTTATTTGATATTATTTTTCTATTTTATAACATATAATTATAGTTAGTATACATTAAATAAAAATTTTATTTATATATATGGGAAAGAGGAGGAACTTCTGAAGTGGTAGCCAGGGTTGTCCCGAGGAGGCAAGAAGAGAGAAGGGGAGAAGAGCTGAGGAGGAGAGAAGAGACCAGGAGGGTGGAAGAGCCTAGGAGGCAAGATAGGCCTCGCAGGCAAGAGGAGAGAAGGCCTGCAGCGGCTCCGGAGAGAAGGGATGAGGTGTGGAGATTCCAGTATCACGTGAACCGACCCAGTGGAGGCCGACAGGAAGGCCCCAATATCAAAATCAGGAGAGAGGAACGGTAACCAGCAGGAGAGGAGGCAGGTTAGAGCGCAAGAGGAGGTGATGGTCATTGCCCAGCAAGGGAATAACCGTCGCAGGAGGAACCAACCGGCGAGGAACCAGGCAGAAAAGATTCCCCTTTACTGTGAGCTGCATCGGGAGAGGAAGCAGGAGCGGTGGAGAGAGCAAGAGAGGCAGGAGCCCCCCGCAGGACCGGTAACATTCCAACCTCTGGGGAGGAGGAATGAAGACCGAGTCGACCAAGGCGGTTGCCGGGAAGTGGTCCAAGGAGCAGGAGGAGGGCAAGTAGGGGCGATCCACGGAGGATCCGGGCTAGGAGCTTCTCGCAAGGGAAGCCTCCATCAGATCTACCGCAAGAGTGTCGCTTCGATCTGTCGGACGCCGCCGCCGTTGGAGGAGATCACCTTTTTCGAGGAGGATATGTTGGGCAATGAGAATCTCTTTCATGATGCTCTCGTTATTCAAGCCGTCATCAAAAACTTCACCGTTGACCGGATCCTGACAGACAACGAGAGCTCGGTGAATGTCATTTTCAAAAGGACATTCGTTGGGTTGCAGATGGAAGCGTTCAGGGTCCTAGCTACAGACGATCGCCTCTTTGGCTTCTCCGGAGAGAAGGAGATGGAGAGAGGAGCAGATCTTCTGGTAACACTTGGCGGCATCTCGATCAGATCATGTTCGTCGTCGTAGACGCGTCAAGCTGTTACAGTGCAATCTTCGGGAGGTCGCTCATCAACTACTTCAAGGCAGTCTCATCTTCCTATCATCAGTGCCTGAAGTACTGCCGAGACGATGTCCAAGAAAGGATCAGGGGGGTCCTAAAGCTGCAAGAGAGTGTAATCTCAGTGTCGTCAGTACCATCAGCTAGATGGAGGACGCGGAGAGGTTGGAGATCTTGGAAGGAGAAGTCAGACTGAGAGTTGCGGAGGAGTTGGAGGAAGTGGAGGGGATCACCAAGGAGGGGGAGCTCGGACTACTGAAGATCGGAGGATCCCTGACGCTGGAAGGGAAGGTGGAGATAGCGGCCTGTCTACAAGAAAATGTTGACATCTTCGCCTGGAGCACCGCGGAGATGCCAGAGATCGATGACGAGGTTGTCTGCCATCGCCTCAATCTGGACCCGAAGGTCGCGCGCGTCCGTCAGAAGAAAAGGAAGAGTGCAACCGCGCTAGCCGAGCCGATCAGGGAGGAAGTGGGGAAACTGCTGAACACATGCTTTGTTTCGGAGATCCAGTATCCAGGCTGAGTCTTCAATGTTGTAATGATGAAGAAGGTCGGAGGGGGCTAGAGACTTTGTATCAATTTTTCCAAGTTAAATAAAACTTGCCTTGAAGGATGGTTATCCCTTGCCTCGAATCGAAGCGTTGGTTGATTCAACCGTCGATTTTCCTATGATGAGTTTCCTTGATGCATTTTCAGGGAATCACCAGATCTGGATGCATCCCCCTGACTGACGCGATGTCTCCTTCATCACCAGCGATGGTTGTTATAGATACAAGATGATGCCCCTCGGGCTAGGCGCAACGCATCAAGAGATGATGGACCAAGTCTTCAAGGAGCAAAAGGGGCGGAATCTGAAAGTGTACATGGATGATCTCCTGGTCAAGAGCAGGAACATCGCGAACCCCACTAAGGATCTAGTGGAGACCTTTCGACGCTTCGAATATTTGAAATGCGACTCAATCCGGAAAAGTGCGTTTTCGAGGCAGGAAGAGGAAATTTCCTAGGTCACCTCCTTACCTCGTGAGGTGTGGAACCTAATCCCGTCAAAGTAAGATTCATTCTAGAGATGGCATCCCTGAAAAATTCCAAGGAAGTCTAGAGGTTGACAGGAAGGCTGGCAGGTCTTAGCCGCTTCCTGTCCAAGGCAGGTGAGAAGTGTTCTCCATTTTTCAAAACTCTCCGAGGCAATCAACATTTTGAGAGGAACGGGGAGTGTGAGGAGGCTTTTGGAAAGCTTAAGCATCAACTAACTCAAGCTCATCTACTCCAAGGTCTCAAGGAAGGCGAAGATCTCCTCCTTTATCTAGGAGTGGGAGCGTCCCTATCAACTTGGGGCGCATGGTCGCTCGGTTTCTTCTTCAGCTGTTAAACTGTTTTTCAGGTGTGCAACATATTCTCAGCCACACTATCATTGCTCGCAGCATAAGCTACAATGTTGTGGGGCGTAGGGACTAACTGAATTCATATAGCATGGATAGGTGCGTCCCAATCAACTTTGGACGCATGGTCGCTCAGTTCCCCATCAACCGGGAATACATGAATGCAATTAACAAGCCTAAGGCCTAACACCCCTACAATGTTGCTTTAGTGCAATTTGCACATTCTCTTGCATAAAATAACAAAAGGATTGAATAGGACACGGATAGACTAGGTAAGCCATGTGCATGAGCGTAGAAATAAATAAGGCTATCAACTGAAATTGAAATTAAAGTATGAAGTTAGTAAATACCGTTACAAGTTGTTAGAAGTCGTTCAAAATCATTAAGCAACTTTTTACCAGTGTGGCAATTAACAGGAAGTTCATGGCGAAATATTAAAATATCATATTTATTGCTTAAAAAGATGATTGTTAACAAAAGACTAGCAACTTCAGTAAACTAATTTAATGTTAATTCTCCTCTATCAAAAATATCACATAGGAATAACACTGAATTATGAAATATGGAGGTAAATTTTCAGTATTCCACCTAAAGGTTTGTATTTAGGGTGCATACTTTGATGTTGTACTTCAGCAGTTTAACTATTTCAGATCCCAGCGGGTGATTTTTAACCAAAGGCAAGCAACTTCGGCAAGACTGCTTTAATGTTACTCTTCATGCAGCAAAAATATCCAAGAGAAATAACAACTGAATGAAGCAATTTAGAAATAAATTTTCAAAATTCCACCTAAAAGTTTATTAGCACGCATACTTGGTTGTTGTCCATTAACAGGTTAGCTGTTTTCAGATCCCTGTGGATGATGTTCTTTTGGTGCAAGTAATCCATGCCATTGCACACATCAACGGCAAACTTCAATAACAAAGAGAGCTGCAAGATGTTCTTCTGCTTGTGCAAATAGTCATAAAGACTTCCTCCATGCATATACTCTGCAAATAACATGATTCATTATATGCTCCTAGCATTAATATTTTGAATATGCATGTATTACACACACGCGTGTGGGGTTATTTACAGGACGGCCCCTCAAAATTTGTGTGATTACAGCTTGCACCCTTCTAACTTTTGAAATTACAAAAATCTCCCTTCAATGTTTACATTTTATAACATCCCTGCACAAAAGTACCCCCTTGGAGTAATCTTCAAGGTTTTTTTTTTGTGCATGGATGTTATGAAGTGTAAACATTGAGGGGGGGGGGTGTAATTTTGAAAGTTAGAGGGGTGCAAGCTGTAATTACACAAACTTCGAAGGGATGCCCCAGTAAATAATCACATATATAAGGATTTTGTGTTTACACTAAAAGGAGCAATTAATACAAATAAGAAAACAAGTTGCAAAAAGTTGTGGATTTTAAAATTTTAGCCTAAGATGTCTAGAATGCCCAACTCCAACATAGGTATATTGAATTGTGCATCAGAGAGTGGTTTTGTTAATATACCACTAACTGGGATGCAATCTCAATGAAGTTAACATTGACATTTTCTTTCTAGATGCGGTCTCTAATGAAGTGGGATCTAACATCTATATGCTTGAACCTAGAATGATGAATTTGATTGTTTGTCAAGTCTATAGCACTCTTGATATGACACATTAATTCTACATTTTTGAAGTGTACCCCAAAATCTTATAGTCTTCTTGTCATCCATAGTGCTTGTGTGCAACAACTAATGCAATGTATTCCGCCTCGACAGTGAAGAGGGTAACAAAATTTTATTTCCTATTGGACCATGACACTAATGCATACTCTAAAAAATGACATGTGTCATTAGTGCTCTTACAATCTTATGAACATCACACATAATCAGAATCAGAATATCCATGCAAAATAAAAGAGTAATTATGTGGATACCATAAGTCAAGATTAGGTGTGCCAACTAGATACCTAAAACTACGTTTAACTACTTTTAAATATGATTCTTTTAGACCGGCTTGAAAGATGCATATAAGCATACGACAAACATAATATCGGGTTTAGATGCCCTCGAATACAACAAAGATCCAATCATTCTTTGATATAACATTTGATCCTTGAAATTGCAGCTTTATCTTTTCCTAATTTAAGGGATGCACACATTGGAGCATTAGTTTTTTTTTTTCAAATCAAAATCATTTTAGCATGTCATGAATATATTTACTTTGACATGAAAATTTCATCATGACGTGAAATTTGAAATACACAAGAGAGAGGACAATGTTAAATTTGTGTGTGTGCGGGAGGGGGGTCATATAATCAGGGTGGGTGGGTGGGGGTGGGTGGGGGGGTGGGGGTGGTCATATAACCAGGGTGCATTGCATTACAATGGGTTGAGTGATATGTATTATAGTATGTTCTAAGGCATAAATATTTTTGAAAATAACAAATACTTATGGATCGGACCGAGGCGGCATCATTACTTCCACAAGTGGATTGCATAAAATTAAGCCATTAAATGAAGTATGAGAAAAGCAGAATTTACTCAAAGCGTACACAAAACTACAAGGAGTGGTCAATCTCCAGCACAATTGCATGAGGGCTTCGTTGATCGCAATCTGATAATTGAAGGTAGCAAAAGCGGGCAGAACAGGTTGTCAGAACAAGAAGAGCGAGGTCAACGACAACCTGAAGGAAGAAGGCGATTCTGGTGTTACTGATCGGTGACGGAGGAAGAAGCGTTGAGCGACCCGAACGTCGATGAAGAGGATCAATTCTGGCGGCAACAACTTGAGTTGTGATTGTCAGGGAACCAAGCGTTCTTGGAATCACCGACTCTGAGGTCCTTTGTCGAGAATGACAGGGAAGACGACAGTAGCGCTCAGAACTCGCCGGGACAATAGTGAAGCCAGCTTAACAGAGAGACGAGTTTAAGGCTTGTTTCTCTGTCTTTTTTCGAGTCCATTGTTTCTTCAAATTGGGGCCCTTTAATTGGAACCCAAAATTTATCAAATGATTTGTTTCCAAAGCTATCAAGTAGTTTATTTCCTAAAAATCTTCCTCTAATTGATTTTCATTTATGGAGAATACAATTTGAAATTTTCAATATGAATTTTTATTACTTAGCTTTATGTGTCCATAATTACTTAGAGCTTGCATTTTCCTTCATAGCTATTGAAAATTGTCGAACTATTTATTCATGGTCTCACAGGGTATACCGGTGAGTTCTAAACTTGAAATGATAACTAATGCGCGAAAAACAAAAATACATAACATGAAATGATGAAATAAAATAACCGACATGTGACAATATCATGCGTCATTGGATGCAACAAATGGTGCATCAATTCCCCCGGGATTGAAAGTACTTAACCCCGGTGAAAACTCACAAAGATTGAAAATTAAAAATGTGGGCATGATCATTGCAACCCTATGATGCTAATCCAAGAACTATATATAATATCTTGTCCCTGCCAAGAAACCAAATAGCATCAGTACGTCCCATGGCAAGTACGAAACTCTCATACATCTATAACCTGTGCTAAGTTGGTTGGTGATACATCTTGTAAAGAATAAAGAGACATGATTGCATTAAACAAGAACACAGAAACAATCCGGAGCAAACTCCGGCCAAGATCAAGGTGGTTGGGTCCTCCAATGACCCCTCTCAAATGAGATTCAAAACCCTAATAACCAAGATTCCTAAACCCATACACCCCCCCCCCCCTTATATAGATGAGAGAGGCAAAATATAAAGAGAAATACAATATTAATAATTAAATAATTAATATAAATCCATTAATTAATACCATTTGATTACAAACATTAATCACGACGACTTCCATATGCGCTCCTCTGACGCCGGCAAGGTTGTGTACTTCGGCGAATGTGACTTCGTAACAATATGTCGCTCTTGAAAATTGACTTTGTCCCCAAGGTCAAGATGACGGGATTTGTCAGGGTCTTTAACAATGTTGGCAGCGGGTACGGTCGAAAAAACGTGACCGCGGAGGGGCGGACAAATAAGGATGATTAAAAACGTGACAGCGAAGGCACAGGATAAAGAAAAGAAAGGGGACAAGCTGGCACGGGGTGTTGATTGGGGAAGACAAAAGTTGGCAGGAGAGAAAGGGGGGCAGGAGGGGAGGATACCACAAGGGGAAAAGGATGGGGGCGTTGGAGCGCAGAGAGGGTGAGCGAGGGGAAGCCACGAAGTGGTGCGGTGGCTCGCATCGGAGCTGGATCATGGACAAATGGAACGCGGCGACGAAGCCTTGCGCTCGGCGATCGGCGGAAGAAGAAGAAACACCGTGTGCGGCGGGTGCAGGAATCGGCGCTGGCCGGTGCTGGCGGATGATGACGGCAGAGGGATCCACGCCACCAGTGATAGGGTTGCGGGTTGTGGCTGCTGCGGCCGGAGGCGGTGCTGGAGGTGCAACATCAGCTACGGCTGCTTTAATTTCCGCAGGCGGCTAGAACTGGCGGTCGTCACGAGGCTAGAGAAGTCCCTGCAGGAAGGCAAATAGCGAGGCGAGGACGTCGTCTTGAAAGGAGAGGAAGGCTGCATGCGATGGCGTTGAGGCGGGTGTCCATTGTGGCACAATCCCCGACGATGACAAACGAGCGGACGGGGGAGGCAGGTCAGACCATTGATACATTTTGCAAAGAAGAGCGAGACATGATTGCATTAAACAAGAACATGGATACAATCCGGAGCGAACTCCGACCAAGAATCAAGGAGGTTAGGTCCTCCAATGACCCCTCTCTCAAATGAGAACCAAAACCCTTATAACCAAGATGCCTAAAATCATACACCCCTAACCCTTATATAGTTGAGGGAGGGAAAATATAAAAAGAAATACAATATTAATAATTAAATAATTAATATTAATTCATTAATTAATACCATTTGATTACAAACATTAATCACGGTGGCTTTCATATGTGCTCCCCTGACGCCTGCAAGGTTGTGTACTTCGGCGGATGTGACTTCGTGACAGTTGGTGTGTCTAAGGTTGTAGCAGGTGGACTGAGACTGTAACAAGGTCGATCTCTATAGAACATTGTCGGATCAACTATGTTAAATATCAATGAAGTACTAAATTCAACAGGTAGATCTAGTAGGTAGGCTTTCTCACCAAAGTGCTTTCAAACCTGAAATGGACCTAACTTCCTCTTTGTAGTTTATGATATGTGTCAGGATTAAGTCACTACTTTCTGAAATTAGCAAACATTCAATCTCTTTCTGAAAAGTACAACTCTTGGTGATAACGATCGGCCATGGATTTATATTTTTCAGAAAGTTACTCTCATTTTTAGCAATATTCTTATGCAATTCTTTTAAATAGTCAATATGAGATTGTGCATCGAAAGACATATGTTCATGAGAAGACAAAGAATGGCAGTAAAGCAGGTGTAGTCATAAGCAATCTCAAAAGATTTATTAGTAGAGTGGTTTTTAAAATTATTAAATGTGAATTCAGCTTGAGAAAATACAAGATCTCATTGTTTGGATTCTCCCTAGTTAAATACTTGAGAAGGTCCGTCAAAAACCTATTAACTACCCCAGTTTGGTTTGGTGCGGTTTTAGCACCAAACCACAACCGCACCGCAAGATCGTGGTTTTAGCATGAGCAAAACCGCACCGCAAGGGCGTGGTTTTAGCATGAGCAAAACCGCACCGCGCCAAAATTACGCGGTGTGGTTTCGGTTTGATGCATTTTTGTGTGGACAGTTGCGTTTCAATGCGGTTTTTAGCATGTGACATACATAGACATCAAAAAAAATAATGTGAGGTGAAATAAGATGTAAAATTTTGGTTAAAACATAATTACATGAGTTATATTATCATGAAAAATTGTGTAATAAACAAGGTTCTGAGAACCGGACCGGAGATAGAACTGAAACAAGATGTTCAAGGTCGAACCGGTCCAACTGAGGCTGGACCATAATAACCTAATTATATAAACTATATTTTAGTATTATTAGATTTTTTTATTATTACACATAAAATAAAACACATTCAATTGTAATATACAAAACATCTCCATTATGAAATATAGCTTTCAAGTTTACCTAAATATTAAATACATGTTATAATATTTTTAAATCTTAAAGCTAATGTTTTTATTTCAAGTAAACTATAAAACTTTAAAATATAAATTAAACATAATTTCGTTAATATAAAAATTTAAAATTGAACTAAAATTAATATCATATATATAATATGGTATATCCTTATATTTTATACAAATGGTTAAAGGAAACATGTAAAGGCCCAAATTAAGGTCCTCTTGTAATCTTGTTTTGTCCCACATCTTAGGATTGTAAATCCTCACCTCTCTCTCTCTCTCTCTTCTTATTCAAATGTTTAAATGCATGTATTCTATGTAGGTGACAATTGAGAAAATTAATAAAAATATTTTTATTTTCTCTCTCTTGTGTGTTTCTACATGATATCAAAGAGATCTGATCCTACAATAGTTTTGCGCTCTCTTGGCGGTTAGAACTTTTCTAACCGCAGGTCCCTTTTGCTACCTGCCTCTGCGATCTCTGTTTATTCTAACTGCAACCTTTCTCCTCTCTCGTAGCTCCCCCCCCCCCCCTCAATCTCCTTGTTTTTTCTCCTCTGACAAGTGGGCCCCATCATCTAATCTTCTCGCCGCGGTCTTCTCTTCCTTGCCACGAGTCGTGCGACTTCTGTGTTGTCCTAGCGTCTTCTTGCTATGATGGTTGTCCTTGCGGCTTCTTGCTCGCAGTTCCTTGTCATTGATGTGGTATTTTCCTAGTCGTTGCTTCTAGCTGCATCCATTTCTTTTCGGGTCGTTGGCTCTACCCACACCCTGGTCTCCTGCTTGTCGCCTGCGGACTGGCTAGCCGCAACTTTTGTCGTTGTTTTTCTAGTAGCAAAAAATGTCTATGCTGCTTTTCATGCTCCTGCTTGCCGCTATTGCTTGCTTCTTGGGCACTGTTGGTCGTGCTCCTGCTGTCCTCTGCCGCTTGCTTAGTCGCACCTCTTGTCGTTGATAGATGCAACTCTTGTTGTTGCTAGCCGCAACTCTCGTCTAGCCACTCAGTCGCTGCTCTGGTCGTGTTTCCTTCTTGACGCAGCTTATCTTGTAGTTCTTGTCACCTCTCTGACCGCCGCTTCAGACTGAGACTTCTAGGCGCTCCTTTGTCGCAAGATCTTCTCTGGTCATAGAACTACCCACCGTTGCTCGCTCTTGTGGCATCTCCTCTACAGGTTTCCTTTGGTTGGATCTTCTCCAATGACTGACATGCATCTTCGTGTGGTAGTCACACCTCTTTTTGGTATAGAGGTCGACACAGTCGCGCTCCTCTTTAGTGTACTTACTATGGCATAGATGGTCACCTCAAAGCCACTTGTTACAGTATGCATGTTCTACCTCCGCACAACATTCGAACTGACATTGATGTCATGCGCACCCAACTCCAGCAACTTCAAGAGCTGATCTGTTGTTCCTCTAGCTCTGTTATGTCTATTTTTGATGGCGGTATCTTCTGTCTTACTCATAGTTCATCCTGAATTATGGATTTTGGGGCAACACACCACATTACCCTCACAAAACCTTCCCACTACTTGGACTCTATTGCATCACATGTTCATCACTGTTGCGAAATAGGAACACTTCAGTCTCTGTATCAACCGACGTCAACCTTACTCCCTCCATCACTCTTCGCTTTTATGTTCCGGACTCTCCTTCTAATCTCCTCTCTACTAGCTGTCTCACTCAAGACCTTGATTGATATGTAATATTCTCGTCCATTTCTTGTGTTATGCAGGATCGCAAGACGCGGAATATAATTGGTAAAGGGCAACTGTCGAATGGGCTCTACATCATGGACACCACTACCCCTACAATTATCTCCTCTATTAGCTCAGTTGAGTGGCATCGGCGTCTTGCGCATGCTCCTCTACACATCCTCCGGAAAGCCCTCCCAGATTTGTCTCTCAATGACTTCACTTGCGAGTCTTGTATCTACGACAAACAACAATGCTCCACTTTTTCATCTTAGTGTACTAAGAGTGATACTCCTTTGCTCTAGTTCATTCCGATATTTGGGAACCCTACAAAACAACAAGTATTTTTGGCTACCGTTACTTCGTTATTTTTATAAATGATTACTCTCAAATGACATGGTTGTATTTTCTTCATGATCTCTCAGAACTAACTCGTGTATTTCGTAACTTTATTATTGGGACTTGCAATCAGTTCTCTACTACCATTAAAACTCTCTGAACTGACAATGCCCGTGAATACACAAGTCATGGGTTTACAGACTTATGTACTAAGTTTGGGAACAAATGGTAGAATGCATCAATCAAGTCAGAAAACCCCACCAAAAAATTGCAATCTTTAATCAGACGATAGCATATTATTTTAAGAGAAAATGGCAGTATACATCAATCAAGTCAGAAACCCCAACAAAAAATTACAATCTTTGATCGAACGATAGCATAGTATTTTACAAGAAAATGGCACTATACATCAATCAAATCATAAAGCCCCAACAAACATCGACAAAAGAAAAATAAGCATTTTCTAACTTTACCAGGCCCTCATATTCTAAGTTGAGCGTCCTAAAATATCTTTGGGGAATTATCCATGATTTTCTACTTATTCAATAAAATATCAACATGTGTGCGGTATTTTAAAACGTTTTTTAATACTCCAAAAGAATTGTTCCCAAATTTTTTTAAACAAACCTCCAAAAACATCTAATTGCATTTGGTTTGTTAAAATATTTAGATGCAAATTGGATCCTGAGAAATGTGCATTCATTGAATCCGCTCCAAATAAAATGAACGATATAAATATTTTAAATATGTAAGCAAGGATGCAACTTGGATAACAAAAATACTGAGTTTAAAATTTAAAAAAAATGTTCAAGTGGATAACAATGAAAAAGAAGATAAACTTTGGGATTTTTTTCGAAACTCTTACTAAATAACAAAGAGAATGATTTGTTTAGTCCACATGTGTCAGGTATGATGTAAAACAAAACAGGGGGAGTACAACTACAAACTGATCAGGATAATACCTAAACAAGAACTTCAGGTTTATACAAGAGGAAAGAATCGATGAAGTAGTATAGATCTGAATAACCCTCTGACAACTAATCAGAGTCTCCAAATGATGGTAGAATGATCAAGCGTTGATGTTCTAATGCAAAGAGTGATCCGACAACATTTTACAAGAAATAATTAATGCAAAAAAAATAAACACATAAGACAGGTAGTACTATGATGATTTTGAACAAACAAGCAGGCTAGGATTTCCTCTAATTGGAGGGCCGAAAGCTAACATGCCCAAGCTAATGCGTCTAAGGGATTGAATAAGGTCAATGGCAGTGTGGATGAAGAAATGTAAGGCAGATGCATGGGAAGGTGGCCATGGGAGGCAAGAAAACACAAGAAAATGAAAAGAATAACACCTACGAGACAGCACCTAGGATTTGGCGGAGTCCGCACCACGAATAGACCACCATAAGAAGCTCTCAAAAATCTGCGATAGTTCAAAAATCAACTCTTCATCATCTATTTATAACAATACTCTAGCATTACTTGAGCAACTAACACAGCTATGATTTATTGTACGCGATGGATGTCATATCTCACTAAATAAAATACAAAACATACAAGAAAAAACACCAAATATCCACACAACACTTCGCGGTTGTACATTCAGATCGTCTGCCTGGCGATGCCAAATATGGCAGGTGACAAATCAGTCATGCATGGACACTGAAACTCATGTTGATCCCCATCATAATAGCTCTTACAAAACATGAGACTTAACAAATTATAGAACTATAAAGAGGCAAGAAAATGGAGAATGTAAGTTGGTCGTCTTTATGAACACAAGGTTAATGAAAGCATAGAAAGGTGCAAGAAAATATTTGAAGAGATATGGCTATATCCATAGTCATGTTGAACAAATACTTGGGGGAATAATACTTCCTTGATGTGGATTTGTCAGATCTAAAGAGAGAACCTTTGTCAACCAACAAAGTATGTCTTACACTTAATGAAACTGGAATATACCTATGCAAGACGATCAAAATTTCCATGGAGCCCAGTCCCATAGATTCAGTCCGGCCAAGGAGGTACAGAAAGAAATACCAAAAACGATTTGTGGGTAAACTCATTTATCAACCATATGCTCATCTTGAAATAGCTTTAGATATGTACGTAGTGAATATATTACTAGGGGTAAAGAACATTGACAGCGGAATCAGATCGTTTGTGTGACGATGTCAAATATGGCAGGTGACGAATCAACCGAAAATGAACCTTGAAACTCGTGTTGATCCCCATCATGAAGTCTCTTAAGAAATATGAGACTTGACAAATTATAGGACTATCAAGAGGAAAGACAACGAAAAGAATGTAAGTTGGTCTTTTTACAATTGTAAGGTTGATGATAGCACAGAAAGGTGCAAGAAAAGATTTGAAGAGACACAGATATATTCATAGTCAAGCTGATCACAGATCCTTAAATACATCACAGAAACACCTGCAAGGGGAAAGATTTTTAAAAAAACAAGGATATCTGTAAATTGAAGTTTACATTAATACTAATTGGGAAAAATGTGTAATGAATAGAATGTTGGTCTTTCTATGGTGATCTGAAAGTACTCAAGCAGTTACACTCAGTGTCAACACGATATGAGTCTATATGATCACACATAAGAGCATTTGGAGAAGTTGGAGAAAAAATTGTATTGGTCTTACTCATTGGATATGAATGAAGGACCAAACCTATGACTCATTGGAGTTTGATCGGATTGGCAAAATGATCCTTAGATATTGTGAATATTGTATGGAGCAAGTCGGCATGACTTAATGACAACATTATGAATGTCGTCGAGAAGGCTTGCACTTAACAGGTTTATTGGCCGGTATGCCGCCGAGACTACAAGACAATATTATGAATATTGTCGAGTAGTAAAGGCGACACCTGATAGATCCTTCTTGTCTGAATATGCAAGACGTTATTTTGAATATCGTCATGTAATCAAGACGTTATTTTGAATATCGTCGAGTAGACAAGATGATGCATCCCGCATCGCATCATAATTTCTATGAATTTCTTTATTTTGTTTCATGTATTTTCTTTTTCGTGCACGCGTAATTAATTTTTTATTTCTTTCTCGCATATTCGTATTTATTTTTGGCTCTACGGGTTGACCGTCTGAAGAGACCATGAATAAAAAGGTCAAGTAATTTTAATAGTTAGGACGGAAGAAGCAAGTTTAAAATATTTAAGGATGCATAGAATTAACGTGGAGAAAATTCAAATCAAAAGGCAAATATGGAAAAAAAAAAATTTAGAAAAAAAATGTATGCTATTGGAATAACAAATCTCGGTCAGGAATTTTTGGAAAGATCTCTTTGGAAATAAGCTCTGAAAAAGAAATTGTATGCTACTTAAATCAATCATGAAAGAGGAAAAGGGGGAGCCAGATTTCAGAGAAGCAATCGAATGTTTCTCTTAGTTACCGGTCAAGTCTCCCGCTACCGCCGCCAGCGCCTGCGCCCCAGACGAAGACATCTCCAACGAATCCTTTCCAGGTGACGTCGCTGCCCCGCGACCTCAGCACCAACTGACGGAGCTCTTCCCCGGTCGTCTCATGCATCCCTGCTCGCGTGTGTGCGACATTTTTGACGTGGAACTCCTCGGCCTAACAGAAGACCGTTGTTTCCTTCCCTACCAGAGCCACCGACGGAAGCCCTCCGCTTCTACTCCATCACAAGTTGTCGACGACGCCAGCAGCTCCTCCAAAATTCAAGCCCTGTTCCGCTCCAGCGTCGGGTTGCTGTCGACGCCGACGATTTTCTCCAACGACCCAGACTTCGGTCCAGCAAATCCTGCAAGGTCTCGACGGCGGCACTTTTCCCTGTGTTTTGAGTTGTAAGGATCCTCCACTGCTAGTATTTTTGCATATGTCTGCTCGGGTAAACTCCATCTTTCTCGTTGCTCCATCAAAATAGGTTAATTTTATGCAATCTGTCTAAACATTGAAAGCTTGCCTCGGATGTTTGTGCTATCTAAATTAACTGTTTACCCATAAATTGTTATTTGTGAATCTTGCTTGTGGTAGTGCGGGTTTTCATTTTGATTCAACGCAGTAGTAGTTCGAGGGTAATATCTTCAAATAACGATTAACGACCTAGTAAAGTTCATCATCAAGAGCGTTCGCGCGAAAGCTCGATTTGGCCCGCTCGGCCTCACTTTCAAAATTAAAACAAATCAAATTATTTTCAAAATGCTACTTTTATTTTGAGAAAATTACAATATGTTGATTAAAAATATTTAGTTTTTGAGAAGCCCTACCCTAGTCTACATCACAAGATGACACGCTGATAGGTCTTAATTGTCTGAATTTGCAAAACGATATTATGAATATCGTCGAGACATCAAGATGATATTATGAATATCGTTGTGATGTCAAGACGACATGACCGATTGTCAACATTGGATATATATCGTCACGATGTTATGTGTATCGCCGAGATTGTCTCAATGATATATCAGCTCATCACGACAACATTGTTTGTTTGCTCCAATTAAAGTCTCTGGTCTATGGATAGCGGATGCATATGTCTGTCTTATATCACTGAGGTATAATTCTATAAATAGACATATGATTAGGTTTTCTATATGCCTCTTTGGAGATCAGACGGAAACGTTTTCCACATGATCTAGAATCTGCAGTCTCTTCCGCAAAACACCGCCCCGTCGTCGCCGCCTCTCCTAGCACGAATCTAGTAATTTGTGAAAACTGGAGATGATGAGGGCACTCCTTCTCCGACCCAGATATTGTTGGACAAGAGCTTGGGGTTCTTCGTCGTTCGTGTTGACTGCTATAGAGTCGCAGATCTAGTTCTGGGTGAACTCAAAAGGACCTAGCCGCTGACTCAATTACGATATAGGTAATTTGCATATGTTTTGGTTTATACTTCTTGAAGAATGATTTTCGCAAGATTCGGTTCTGTTTAGGGCTTTCTTGAACACTATTCCGCTGGGCAAATATGATGTGCTAACCTGATACACACATGCGCGCATCTGGTTTTACTTTGTTTTGTTTTATTCTATGTTAATGATATATGAGCCCCCCCCCCCTCCCCATATAAGGAGGTGGTATGGGAGGGTTATGATTATCTTTTTGATCACTAGGGTTTTGGGCTCTCTCTTGAGAAAAGGATCATTGGAAGACTCAGCCTCCTTAATCTTGGTCGGAGCTTCCTCCGGATTGTATCTGTGTTTCTTCGGTTAATGCAATCTTCTTCTTGTTGGTAACATTTTGGTCCGACCTTGCCATTCCCGCCTGCATCGTGCCGCCGGGTTTGGGTTTCGTTGTTATTCCTACTTCTGTTGCAGAGCCCTAGCCGATCCGTCCACCGCGATTACTGACGCTGCAACGGCCCGCCGAGGTCACCCCGCATCGACCCGACACCACGTCCCGCCTGCACCGCGCCCGCAACTTTTCGTCGTCCGTCGGCCGTGTTCTGTGATTCCCCCCAGCAGCGCCCTTCTCACTTCCGCCATCTGACAAGCCTCGCTCCGCCATCTTCCACCGCCCTGTTCTCAGTCTCCCACCGCACCAACTCCAGTCCTCCGCCGGCGGCGGTCCACTTAGTCGTCGGCCACTCTCCCTTCCGCAGTTCGATCACAAGCGCCCTTCCCCGCCTCCGACACTCTCCTGCGGCTCTCCAGTTTTATGCACTGACTGCATATGCCAAAGGAACGGATGGAATCCCGCGTGGAAGACCCCGAACACGCCGCCGCCACCATCAACTCGAGTCTCGAGACCCAGGCCGAGCAGCTCACGTCAATGATGATCATGCTTCACAACCTGCAACTCGGCCAGAACTCGGCGCCTACTACTTCTTTCGCCTTAGGATTGCCGAGCACAGTGGCCCCCACATATCTCGCCTTGGCGGGATTGCTTTTGCAGCTCCCACGTCTCGACATCCCCATATTCAACGGGACTGACCCACTGGGGTGGATTGCCGTGCCGAACAATTTTTTTGATCTTCACCAGACTCCTCCGACGCAGCAGGTCTCCACAGCAATCATCGGTAGGCACCGACCTCATCTCATTTGTTGTTCGTGCCAAGACTCTTGTTGAAGCATGAATCCAACATCAACCTCCTACGTTGGACCTTGTTGCACAACGGGCTCAGAAAGAGGTCGTCGGGGTGGCCATGATGATGGCTCGTGTTCCACCTCATCTTCACAGCGTTCGGGCCCAGATCCTCTCATCGGTTGCTACCCCCTCACTATCAGATGTGTTTTCTATGTTGCTCAAGGTCTCACCGCCTCCTGATATTTCTGCTCCTCCGTCCCCGGCTCTCCTGCAGCAGACTTCTGCTCCCCTGCTGCCTTCCCTCCCTCCTCCTCGCGGGGGGTGTTCTGGCTCTCGGGGCCGCGGACGGGGAGGTCGGCCTCGCCCAAAGTGTTCCTTCTGCGGAAAGGACGATCACCTTGAGGCCACATGTTATCGCAAACATGGGCTTCCTCCTCGTCCACAGACCACTGTTGCAGCTACCGACTCCGCCACTCGTACTAACCTAGAAGAGGTCCGTCTTCAGCTCCAACAACTACATGGTCTGCTCAGTCGCCCACCTGCCTCAGTTGCCTCTACTGCCTCTATCTCCCATGAAAGTATCGCTTCTCTCCACTAATCTGCGCTGGATAGTGGACTCAGGTGCCACCTATCACATCACCTCCCTGCGGCCACATCAATACTTGGATTTTCCTCATCCTAAGTGTATCATAGTGGCCAATGGGGACAATGTTCATGTCTCTGGCTCGGCTGACATCCCTCTCACCTCCTCTCTCTCTCTTTACGCTCGGCTCTTCATGTTCCGGGCTCCCCGTTTAATTTGCTTTTTGTTGGTCGTCTGACTAATGATTTGAATTGCTCTGTAACATTCACATCTTCTTTTCTGATATAGGATCACAGGGCGCGGACTATCATTGGTAAGGGGCGACTGCAGAACGGGCTCTACCTCCTTGATGACTCTCCAGCTATCCTCTCTTCAGTCTCCGCCGTCGATTGGCATCGGCGCCTTGGCCATGCCCTTTTACCAGTCCTTCAGAAAGTTCTCCCAGATGTATTTATACCTTCTTTTCAGTGTGAATCATGTGTGTTAGGCAAGCAGCCTCCATCCTATTTTTCATCTCATTGTACTCGGAGCACTGCTCCTTTTATTTTAGAACACTCTAATATTTGGGGTCCGTACAAAGTTACCAGCATTTCTGGTTATCGTTATTGTCTAACGTTTATTGATGATTATTCGCGAATGACGTGACTATACCTAATTCGTGATCGCTTTGAGCTTCCTCGGGTCTTTCAGGCGTTCCTTCTTGAGACCCAAACGCAATTCTCCACGACCATCAAAACTATTTGCACGGATAATGCTCGTGAATACACTAGTCACGAATTTGCGACTCTTTGCTCTGATTTTGGGATTATTCACCAAACTTCATGTGCTTATACCCCCCCCCCCACCACACAAAACGGAGTCGCTGAGCGGAAGAATCAACAACTTCTCGATGTGGCCCACTTCATCATGCTTCAAATGCACGTTCTCAAATCTTATTGGAACTTTGCTCTTTTGACGGCTTGCTATCTGATTAATCGTCCTCCTTCCCACATCCTCCACAATGTCACTCCTTTCAGTCTCATGTTCCCGTCTACTCCGGCATTCTCTCTCACACCCCACATCTTTGGGCGCACTTGATACGTTCACACCCTTGGTCCATCCTTGGATAAATTGGACCCCCGGGCAAACAAACACATCTTTGTTGGCTACTCTCGAACACAGAAAGGCTACGTCTGCTACTCACAGGCTACCCGAAATTTGACAGTTTCTGCTGATGTTATCTTTCGGAAGGATCTTCCTTTCTTTTGTGTTTCAGATCTTACACCTCTACCAATTGTTTTGCGTTCTGTCATTCCCGTTACCACTCCACCATCAAGACCTCCAGCCCAGGCCCCCATGTTGTCAAGCCTCGTGTTATTCGTGTCTACACTCGTCGCCATCCTGCCTCCAGTGCCCCACTGCAATCTGCCTTGCCCTCTGATGCTCCGAGCTGATCCGATACCAGAATCTACAGCTCATCTCATGGCAAATTATGTATCCTTGCATCGCCTATCTTCACAACTTCAGACCTTTGCTACTTCATTATCCTCAATTTTTGTATCTAACTCTATGCAGGAGGCTCTCAAACATCCTAACTCGTGGGTGGCCATGGAAGAAGAAATGACGGCTCTCTGTGCTAACTAGACCTGGAACTTGGTACCATTACCTACCGGTCAGACTCTTGTTGGGTGTAAATGGGTCTTTGTGATCAAGCATGCCCCTGATGGGACAATTGACTGTATGAAGGCCCGCCTGGTGGCTCGTGGCTTCACCCAACAGCAAGGCCTCAATTATGAGGAAACATTCTCCCATATGGCCAAGCTGAACACCGTTCGTGTTCTTCTCACGGTGGTTGTGCATCGTCAATGGCCATTACACCAATTGGACATCAAAAATGCATTTCTCAATGGCAATCTCCAAGGAACGGTTTTCATGCAGCAACCGCCCGGGTTTGTCATCTTAAGAAATTCCATCTATGGTCTCAAACAATCACCTCGAGCATGGTTTGACAAGTTCAGTAAGGTCGTCCGGCAAGTCGGCTTTACTCGGAGTTCAGCTGACTTCTCATTGTTCACTTGTCATCAGGCAATGGGAACTGTTCTTCTGTTAGTTTATGTTGATGATATCTTAATCACTGGAGACGATTCAAAGGGCATCCAAGCAGTCAAACAGCACCTCAGCTCCGTCTTTCAAACAAAGGATCTAGGACATCTTCGTTACTTCCTTGGTCTTGAGGTCGCAAGACGACCGGATGGACTCGTCATCTCCCATAGGAAGTACTGTCGGGATCTCCTTCAAGATGCTGGCTACTTGGGATGCAAGTCTACTACTAATCCAATGGATGCAAATCATAAGTTGTGTGCACATTCTTCTGATACAGACCTCCCTCTTCAAAATCCGGAATATTATCGACGACTGGTTGGAAAATTAATCTATCTAACAGTCACAAGACCGGATATTTCCTTCGTTGTTGGGGTGGTCAGCAAGTTTATGCATGCTTCGCGAACATCTCACCTTCAAGTTGTTGAGTGCATCCTTCGATATCTTAAAACAACCTCGGGTCAGGGATTGGTATACAAAACCTCATCCTCTACTCCAACATTGGTTGCGTACTCTGATGCTGACTATGTCGGTTCCTTGGATGATCGTCGGTCAACCAGTGGTTTTTGTACTTATTTTGGAGGTCATCTCGTTACCTGGCGAAGTAAGAAACAACCAGTGGTTGTTCGATCATCAGCTGAAGAAGAATACTGATCGATGGCATCTGTTGTCTCTGAGCTTACCTGCCTTGAGAGTCTCCTGGCCAATTTAGGGGTAAAACTTCCCTCACCTGCCATCATGTTATGCGACAGCCAAGCGGCTATACATATTGCGAAGAATCCAGTCTTTCATGAAAGAAGGAAACATATTGAAGTAGACTGTTACTTTATCCAGGAGAAACTCCAAATGAAGAAGATAGAATTGAAGCATGTTCTTGGTACTGAACAAGTGACGAATATCCTCACAAAAGCTCTACCTAGCACCCTATTCTAGCAGTGTCTGTCCAAGCTTGGTGCATATGACTTGTACGCTCCAGCTTGCGGGGGAGTGTTGGAAAAGCCCATGTAAATAGGCCAATTTTTTGATTTCTTCTTTTCTCCCATTTAGTCCCACATCTTGTATAGGACTCCTCTCTTTCTCCCTCCTACAAATGTGTATTCATATATTGTATTTCATTATTGAGATAGTATATACAAGGTTGAGTTTTTCTCTACACCTTCGACTGCAAAAATTCACTGTGATAAAATCTCTATACCTCACAATCCTTCTCTCCAAGACACCACAAACAATATTGAACAGTAGAAGCATTTGATCAAGGAGAAACTTGACAATGGAATAATTTGAATGCTAAGCATTCAAGCAATTGATCAAGTTGTAGATATTTTCACCAAGGGAATGTTGAATTAGTTTAGGAAACTAATTAGCGAGCGTGTCTACAAGCCAGCTTTTGAAAGAGAGAGTGCAAAGAAGAACAAGCCAGCTTTCGAAAGAGAGAGTGCAAAGAAGAATGAATTATATTTTGAACTACGCAGGTGGCCATATGTTAATTAGTTATTTAAAGTATACATATGCACATCGTTATGACCTTAATTTGTGTTATAGCGCAAATTTGCGAGGAGTAACTGAGGTAATTGGGCGGACCTTCGATCATAGAGAACCGAAAGGATAAAGATCATGGTTTTCTTGCACCATCTTATATATCCTTCAGTCAAAATAATACATATTAGAAAGTTTAAAATAGCCTTTACCAAAGCCCAACATGTTAAAAAGATAGAATAACTAACAAACAGTAGTGTTGGACATGAGCAAGATTACCAGTAACAATGCAGAATTCTGCTGGATTTGAGCATGCACCAACAAAATGGACAACATTTCTGTGCCGAACCTCCCTGATAGGTACAATAAAACGTTCAGTATTGATCTATTCAGTAGGGACAAGGATATCAGACAGGGAAGACAACACTTTCAAATGTTAACTACAAAAATAAAAATAGCTTTGAAACTATAATTCACATCACTTACTAAAGCATTCCATGGATAACTATATAAATCTCACCTCAGTATCATTAGTTCTTGAGCAAATTCACTCCTCAAGGTGTCATTTAAATGCTCAGATCTTAGAATCTTTATGGCAACATCCTGACCATGATAACTCCCACGATATCTTTGCATCAAGGAACAGGAAATTTACTGAATCAGTAACAAACAAATGTACATATACATAAGCATATATATACGCCCACACAAACACACAATATATGTCTGAATATATACAAAGTATATTAATATACATTAATATTTATAACGTAGACATACATAAATCTGCAGAAGCAATTTTTTAACTTACAAATCACCGCATGATCCACATCCAATCTTCACTCCCATTTTCAACAATCTTCTGTCTATTTCCCAGTCCCCATGTATATGTTGTATAGCACGTAGAGATGAGCGAAATAATGACCCCTACAATTTTTGCAGAACAAAATAACCCAACCATTTAAGAACAAATCAACATGGACTAATTGTGGATATTTTTTAAATGAGGCACTTTCTTCAAGCAGATTGATGATTATAAAGCAAAAAAAATGTGTTTCCTTTCGTGGTGGCCCAAAAAGAATAAATCAATAAGAGCTTTGGAGAATTCCATTGAAGGCCATCATTTTTAATCATAAGTGAGACACGGGTGGTGGTCCAACTTCTTTTGATTTAGCACTAAGAACCAGAATTTTTCTTTAGCATGATGAAAAATAGAGTTCCTGCTCCACCCTTTTTGGTTTTAGAGCATAAAAGGAGAACTCCGGGACAGTTGCAGAAATGAAATTATTAGCCAACAAAATCTCCAAAATTAAAAGACATACGCTTTCTTGTAAGAAAACAGTACAAAGAGATGTGCTGACACTTCAAGAAACCAATATGAAAATTAGTATGTAGACTAGCATCAGTGTATATAAACTTACCGCTACAATGGAGAGGAGAGAGAGCAAGAGAAAAGGGTTGATTCAATCATTCACTTTACTTACACATACGGAAGACATAAAATCAAATAATATGAAACATTGCAACTACATTACAATGTAAAACACATGGACCATGATTACAATAAGTAAATCTGGACTGTTCAATAAACTCGCAAACAGGTACCTCGGAATTCGCAATTGTTTCCTTAAGCTTCTCTTGAAGACCATCAGTTTCCTGAGAGTATCATTTGAAGTAAAGGAATTAGTTTCCCCAGAATACAGGGCAGCATGCAAGATGGTTGTTTGAAATGAGTTGAATGAGATGGGGAAAAACAATTGCATACTATTATTCATCCATGAAGGGTTATTTATAATATTACAAGGGAGTCACGAACTTTAACACACGATGTGGGATTAAAGCTCACTCACGCATACAAATACTCGTAGTAATAATAATAATGACAGTAAATACTCGAATTGTAAATACTAATGAGTATCTCTCAACTCTCTCCCTCAAGTCGGACGGAAGTTGACAGTCATTCCAAGTCTTTTGATATCATCGGTAAACGCATCACTTCCTAAGCTTTTGGTGAACACATCTGTCAGTTGATCTTTAGAGTGAGCGAATGGTGTGACCACAGTTTTTTTATCCAAATGATCTTTGATAAAGTGTCGGTTCACCTCAACATGTTTTGTCTTGTCATGTTGAACTGGATTATAAGATATAATAATCGATGTCTTGTTGTCACAAAACAAGAAAAAAGGAGACGTTACGAGAAACCCCAAATCATGTAGAACGGTATGCAATCATACGCCCTCACACATGCTTTGTGACATTGCACGGTATTCTGCCTCAACACTCGATCTGGACACCGCATTCTGCTTCTTACTGCGACATGTCACGAGATTTCCTCCAACAAAGAAATCGTAACATGTGTGATTTCCGATCATCACGACATTCCGCCCAATCAGCATTAGTGAAAACTTCAATCCTCAAGTGATCATTCTTAGAGAACAGCAGGCCCAAACCAGTGGTTTTCTTCAAATACAGTAACACACGGTATACCGCCTCTTGATGTCTAATTCTGGGAGCATACATGTATCTACTCAGAATGTCAACTGCATAAGTAAATATCGGGATGAGTATGAGATAGATATATTAGTTTTCAACTAATCTCTGGTAGCATGAGTCATTTGCCTGATCATTGTCATCTTCACTAATTCCATGATTTTTTTCATCAGGGTATTCGCACGAACACAGCCAAGCATCCTGGTCTCCCGCAACAGATCTAGAATATACTTTCGCTGAGATATAAAGATACCCTAATCGGATCTAGTCATCTCAATACCCATAAAGTATTGTAATCTTGTTAAGTCTTTCACCTCAAACTCAGCAGATAAGAGACTTTAGATTCGCAATCTCTTCCAAATTGTTACAACTTACAAGTGATTAAAATGTCATCCATATAGACAATAAGGACCACAATATCATGATCACGTCTCTGAATAAACATAGTGTGATCAGACTATGCATGTTTGTACCCAAACTTGAACATAGCCGTGAGGAATCTGTCAAACCATGCTCTAGGAGACTATTTCAAGCCATATAAGGACCTCCTTAAACGACAGATAAGACCTTCAGCTTCCTTTTTCACGAACCCAGGAGGGAATTTCATGTAAAACTCTTCATCAAGCTCACCATGAAAAAACACATTCTTAACATCCAGTTGGTGAAAATCTCAGTCAATGCAAGCCGCGCATGACAGCATTACCCGAATAGAGTCCATCTTAGCCACCGGAACGAAGGACTACTGATAGTCAACTCCCTGAGTCTGGGGGTATCCCTGGGCAACCAATCGTGCCTTGTACCGTTCGACCTTACCTTCTTGATTCTATTTCACCGAAAACACCCATCTCGAGCAAATAGCTTTCTTGTCAGGAGGAAGAAAGTGACATCCCAAGTATGGTTCTTGTCCCATGCGGACAGCTCCTCTTTCATAGTTTGAGTACATGCTAGGATACTCAAAGCTTCTTGCCCTGACTTAGGAATAAAAATCGAAGAAAGTGAAGATACAAAGGTCCGATGGGCCGGGATAAGATGGTGGTAAGCCACATGATTAGAAAAATGATGCTTAGTACATGCAACCTTACATTTCAGCAACGCAATAGAAATATACAGATCCGCATCATCAGAATCTGAGGCAGAAGCGGGCACCGGTAGAGGTGGAATCTTAGTAGCCTGTATAACTGAGAAGCGTCAGTGGTACACGTGAGGAAAAGGAGAGATCGAAATATCGGGCAAAGGAACAGGGATAGTAGGACCCGGTTTCTGTGGAGGAGGAAGTTGTTGCGGTTGCAGAGGAGGAAGAAGAGGAAGACGAATATCTGCATCACCACTACTCTCCCCCTGATGAAGAGAGTGAGTCGCAACTCGCGGGCAAAAAATAGGATTCCCCTTCCCGGAAAGTAATATTCATAGTGCGGAACATACACCTGGAGGGGGTGATAACACTTATATCCTTTTGTTGTACAGGAGTAGCTAAGGAACACGCACGGATGAGCCCGAGGGTCCAGTTTGTCTCGGTGAGGCAAATGAATATGCACAAAACTGACACATTCAAAGATATGAGGTGGCAGATTGGAAGTATAAATCACAGTCATGGTAGACAACCGAGCAAGGGGCGTAGCATAAATAAGAACTCGTGAGGGAAGCCGATTGATAAGGTGGGCAGCGATAAGGACAGCACCACCCTAATAGGATTTGAGAAGGTGCATAGTAGCAAGGAGACAACGGGTAACATCCAAAAGATGTCAGTTTTCCATTCGGCAACTCCATTTTGGAAAGAGGTGTGAACACACGTGATCTGGTGGAGGATACCATGATTGGTAAGGTATGAGTCAAACGCTCCTCAATCGTCATATTCCCCTCCATTATCATTTTGAATGACACGCAGAAAGCTCTTAGATTAGGTCTGAACCATTTTATGAAAAATTTGAAAACAAGAGAAAACTTCACTCTTTTTTTAACAAGTACACTCAAGTTGTGAGAGAAAAACAATCAATAAAAGTGACAAACCAACGAAATCCAAATATAGATAAAACAGGGGACGGACCCAGACATTAGAATGAACAACAGCAAACAGAGTGGTACTGGGAGAAGATAAATGTGATGAATTATGTCTCACATGTTTAGACATATCACATACATCACAGACAAAAGTTTGTAAAACCGGTAAAAAAACAGGAAACAATTTCTAAAGATAGGTAGGAGACGGATGTCCAAGCAACAGGTGTCAACGGCAGACATCATCAGCTGTAACAGTAGAGCAGGAGAGATCCTGAGAAGGAGGCAGGAGATCACAGTCCACCGCGGTTCCTACCACTGTCAATGTTCCGCTTCGTACCCAGTTCCTGAAAAACACATGAATCAGAAACAAAGGTCACAGAGCAATTAAGAGATCGAGTAATATTGTTGATGGAAAGTAAATTGCGAGTAAAAGAAGGAACATGAAGGACAAATGACAAAAATAGTAGGAGAACATGCAATATGGCCTTTGCCAGCAATGGGGACAATAAGTCATTAGCAGAAATGACTTTGTCCTTACTAAACAAAAGAGTATAAGAGAGAAAACCTGAAGAGGAACCGGTCATGTGGTGAGTGGCACCAGAATCAATCACCCACTCGGAAGATGAGGCAGTAGTCGCATGATCACTCGGCATAGCAATAGAAGTAATGGAAGCGGGGGCACCTAGAGATAGATCAGGTTGAGTGCAGTAGGCGGCGGAAAGCATCCAATTCATGAGCAGTGAGCTACCCAGAAACAGCACTTGAGGTCTCATAGTAGATGTCAGTATAGTAAACAGCATCATGAGGCTTGGGGCCACCCAAGCGATGGCCCCCACGTCCCGGTCCCCGACCACATCCACAGACACGAGGGGCAAGATGTGGATGAGTTTGTAACACACCTCCCGAGTGTGGCCTCTGCGGCCACAATAATCACAAGTAGGAACAAACACGGCATGGCTGAGAGCATGACCACGACCAACGCTAGTCAGGGCAGAGCGCTCAGGAGGAGCACTAACACTAAGGGACTTCTGACTGTCTTCATCACTATGGACCATGTTGAAGGCCCCCCGAAGGGACGAGAGAGGGGAACGGTGAAGGATGTGTCTGCACCATATCGAACTCCATGTTCAGCCCCATCAAGAAGACATGGAGACGAAAATGGTCCTCTCATTGTTGTAACTGAACAGCATATGTAGTGCATGCTGGAGTGAAATGCTAAAAATAGTCAAATTCCTGATATGGGCGCTTGAATTCAGAAAAAAAAAAGACGATATCATCAAAGAGCCTTGTCACAGTTCCAAAATGCGGCGAGTAAGTTCATAAACCTGTGTAGAACTGCCAATTTGAGTGTATGTCTCATCGACACGGGTCCAAATGTCGAAGGCGGAGTCCATCAGCATGTAGCTCAGGTAGACCTTCGGAGACATAGAGTGAAGAAGCCTGAAAACGACCAGAGAGTTTTTGAGTCCCACCACTTCCAGGAGGGATTAGTTTTGGGGGGCACCTTAACTGTTCCATCAATGTAACCAAACATTTGATGACTGCAAATGACATGTTGCGCAGCGCATGACCATTCGAGATAGTTTGTCATCTAACGGGAACGTGGTAATCTTCAGGGAGCCAGAGTGGTCATGGGACCGCGGAGGGTCACACATCTGAGGCTGAATCACACCAGGCGACAAGTCTGAGGAGTCACCGACACCAAATATCAGCGAGCAAATAGAGATACGTTCTAGAAGCAGAGAGCAGGAGCAAGGCAGCAAAAAGAAACGAGTGTAAGCCCAGAAACACAACCCGTCAGAGGCTACAGGTGCAAGCGGCAACAGGAGGAATCACTAGACCCGTTGGACTTGCTGGATCGAGGCGTCGGCGGCATCAACGGTGGCAGCAGAGTCGGCGGCGCCAGCAGCAGTGGATCTAGGCGTCGGCGTCAACATGCAAGGTCGGTGGCATCAGTAGGGGTGGCAGCGTCGCTCCCTTCAGAAGCCGGCAGCGGCCTCCATCTCGCCGGGAAATCGCAGCGGAAGAGCAGATGCGCGAACAAACCGGCGGAGCGGGCGATCGGGACGGAGCGAGACAACGCGGGAGAAAGGAAAAAAAGACGTGCGGCTAGGGTTTCGAATAGGCTATGATACCAAGTTGAATGAGATAGGGAAAAACAATTGCATACTAATATTCATCCATAAAGGGTTATTTATAATATTACAAGGGACTCACGAATTTTAACACAAGATGTGAGACTAAAGCCCACTCACGTATACAAATACTCATAATAATAATAATAATGACAGTAAATACTCGACTTGTAAATACTACTAAGTATCTCTCAACTAAATGTAGTGCACTAACTTAAACGCGTCACCTGGTTTATTGGTATGAGCACAAGTGATGTAGGGGTAGGCTAGTGGTGCTCGAAGACTACGACCCTTGGTGCTAATGCAGGGGTGACACACTATTGCAACTCTAAATGTGATGCAACCGTTGGTGACGGCGACGATTAAATTAAGCAATGGAATTAATAACACCACGCAAATAATTGAATTAAAGAAACAAATAATTAATTTTCAGTAATTTGATAACGGCTTCCTCCGCTCGGAGGGCCTAAGCAAGCGCGCGGCGAATATTTCCTCCTGTGATTGTTAGTATAAAAGAACCAATCTCTAGCCAACAATATTCCCAGCACAATATGATAAAATACCAAATGAAAATGTCAAGGCACAGAATACAATACCACAAATGCTCACAACGTAGAGGGCTGAACCGAGGCACTGAAGGAATTGAGGGCCGAATGTAAAGACGGGCGATCGGAGGTGGAACCGGTGGCGAGACGACGGTGACGGTGGCTGCCCTCGGTGGAAAGTGGTGGTAACGGAAGGTGAAACGGCGGATCCGGCCACAAATGAGTAGATCTGGACCGGGGGTGAGTAGATCCGATGTTTAGGAGCGGATCCGAGCAAAAGTGGAAGGTTTGTGCGGAGGAAATAACGGATCGGAGGGTGGTAGCACTAGATCAAAATAGATCTAGGGTTTTCGGAGCTGTGGGAAGTGGATCCACGTACGGGAATGAAGAGGAGTGGCCGGCTACGGCAAAGGAGGCCTTGGAGGTGGCCTGTTTTGGGGAAGAGGGAAGGCAATGGGGGCTGGGATCACTACAGCAAGCCGGCGGCCTACGCAAAGAGGGGAGGTGGGCGGTTTGACCGGTGGAGGGAGAAGGCTGAACGGCGGCACCACCCGGTGGAGGGAGGGGTTCGGGTGGAGTACAGCAACAGGAAAACAAGGGGAAAGGGGGGTTGCGGGCCTGCAGCAGGCCGGCTGCACTTGGATGGGGCTTTGGGGGATGCCGGCGGTGGAATAGGGGAGAAAATGATGGAAAATGATGGAGGGGGTAGGGTTTACCTTGGAGAGAAGTTTGGCGGCATAGGAGTCGTCACCTAGGGTTCCACGGCGTCGGCACCGAGGAGGGATCGCTGGAATCCGGGAAAGCCTTTCTCCAAATCCAACAATGACTGAATTCAGCCCCTCTACATCCTATTTAAAATAAAAGAGAAGCTAGGGCATCCCCCATCAACGGCTATGATTGGCCAGTGGATTCGCCCATAAAATACATCAAAAAAAAACTGAAAAAAATAAAGTAATATAGTTTTTTGACTCGCATCAGCGTCCCGGACGCAACTGCGGAGTCCGATCGGCGATCCGATCAAGTTTTCCTGCGTGAATACATGTATGTGGGTCCCGCCTTGCGGCGAACCCCTTCAAGTGCATATGATGATTCCCCATCAACAAGCATTTAAGTTACTTACAGAAACGCAAGAATTATATGAAGGAAAATAGTTATAACAAATCAGAATTGAGTTGTCTCCATGAGAAATACAAAAAATGCAAAAAGAATACTAATGACGTACAGAAATGCAAATACAAATAATTACAGAAATGCAAGAAAAATACTAAAGATGTTCAAGAAAGATTGAGGATCAAAAACAATGTTGCGAAATTCTCAAAGAAACAATAAATTGCCCCATCATTCTTTAAATCTATGGATAATTTACTTCAAATCATTATTTTGAGTTCTCATCCAAAAGAAACATTTACAAAACATAATTTCCTTCCAAACACAAACAACTAATGTAATCTTTCCCTTTGTAAAATCGCAACAGATATTATCAAAGCTTTCATACGATACCTGATACTCTCCAAGAATCCAAGTGTGTTTCCCTCAAAACTCCGGTTTTAATTTGCCTTGCTATATGAAATTTCTTGTCTCCAACATCGCTTGTTTTTCTCAAGATTTTAAAATAACCCATGCAAGGGCCAACTGATCATCTACTCTTCTCCACTAGCCTCCTCAGTGTTCAACTCCTTTCAAGTCCATGTATACAATCAATTCCCATCATTCCAATAATCTACAGTACTTTGACAAAAACGTATGTAAATAAAACATATATATTTAAATATCGGAGAGAAAATACTTAAAGAGTATATGTTAGAACCAAGAAAATTGGTCTATGATGTTCGGACCAAGAGGGTGACCAAAGGTTACTAGCTTAGTGGTCGATCCACGTGAGACTCGATGAGAAGAAGCTTGCGAGCGCAAAGAACAACTCCGGACTGCCTACAAACAAGGCCCGCATGATCCAACGAGTAGGTCCCGCCACACACCCAGAAGTCTATAGGAACTTCCCCTCCTAAAGTCATTGTTGAGTTCGGCACAAGTGAGGCGGACACTGAACTCGCCCACCAGGGGGGTGAAGGTGCCTTCAACTTGTGCCTCGGGGTCCAATTTATAGGAAAATCCAAGCGGGAGGGGGGTATGGTCTGCGAACAGCCGCTCCCGCCTTAACCAGAATGTTATTCCCAGACCAAGATGGGGACATGGGGTGCGAGTACTCTCCTGAAGGCCGCTAAGTACTCCCGCCGAGTACTCCCGCCGAGTACTCCTGACGAGTACTCTCCTGCAGCGTCTTCCTTAGTTATTATTGATCTCGACGAATTACGGGTTATACAGTATGTTTTGTAGTTTGTAGGATATGGCATTTATGTTTTTTTTTAATTCTGATTATGAATTTACTGCCATTTTTAGGCATTTAACGAGAACGACGCCATGATTCACTGCGAGCACTCCAGCACTCAAATAGTGATCACTAAATCTAATTAATAAAAAAATAATTGTTGATGGTGCCCATAATTCACGGCAACAGTCAACATTTTATTCCTTTCAATTTATGTAACAAGTGTTGCATTCAGATAAAAATTTTCTACTTAGCATCGTAGCTAATAATTAGCACTTGAAAGAAATTGCACTGTTGTGAAAGTCTTTCAATTTGTTATTGATCATCTATACATGCATTTCTAATATTTTTTATTGAAACATCTTAGATTTTGCATGACAGAGGAAATGAGATCATCCATACGATTCATGGTTAATAGGTAAACTCTTGCATTCAATATCCTTTTTAGAAGTTTTCAATTTTCAATATAGAGATCATCCATATGATTCATGGTTAATAGGTAAACTCTTGCATTCAATATCCTTTTTAGAAGTTTTCAATTTTCAATATAAAATATGTTAAATAAATCCGTAATAAAGCCCATCGTAAGGCCCAGCAAGAGCTCATTATCCACCTTAAGCTTTAGTCCCACACTTAGAAATGAAAGTATTGTGTATTTCTCCCATCATATAAATGTGCAAGTCTTGTATCTAGTTGTATATCAAAATGAGAATTTAAAAATATATATATATATTCTCATTTTTGTATTTCTATACATGGCATTAGAGCTAAATCGATCCTAAAAGTTTAGCCGAGGCTTGGATTTGTTATGAATCCTCATAACGGCCTGGTTCTGGGACAACAATACCAAAGGCAACGGAAGGAGACGGCAACAAGAGGGGCTAAACCATCCGGTCCAACCCTCCCTAATTAAAACAAGACGGCGGTCGGGGGGTGAACCGGACGGGTTCAGCCCCTATGTGAAGGTCGGTCGGCCCTTCCATGGCCCGAGAGGTATAAATACCCCTAGAGTTTCCTGACAATGGACAAGTATTATCAGGTATTCCTTCCTCCTCTCAAATCCTATATTTCTCCTTTCTCTCCTGAATCCCCTTCTTGCTCGTAACACTTGGTATCAGAGGAACTTCCTCCAACTCCCCCCAATCCCGACATCAAGAAAAAAACTTTGATCGATCGGATCGCTGCTTCACCCCAACACCAAAAGCTTCGATGGATCGATCAGAATCGTTGTGCTTCACCCTAACGAACGCCGCTTCTTTCCGCCTGCTTCATTGATCGACATGTTTGCTCGCCTGCATCATCGACGAACGCCGCTCCCTCCCGCTTGCATCATCGATCGACAGACTTGGTCGCCTGCATCATCAACGAACGAACGCAACCTTCGTCTGCTTCGTTCCCGCCCAGGTCACATCCTAACACGTCGTTCTTTCCGCGCACGACTGTGGCGGCTTCTCCTAGACGGCTTGTCCTCTACCTGCTCCGCAGCAGGCTTCTTCTCCGTTGTTTTGGCAAACTTCGACGTCAGCTTCGTACACCTTCAACGTGCATACTCCGACTTCTCCCGGTCGACTGCCTCGTCCGATTTTTGCAACGCCCGACATGGTGACTCGCTCCCAGGAAGAATACAATTGGTTGGCAACTCTAGAAGAGAACTACACAGGGCTGTCAGACACAGTGGCGACCATCGAAGAAAAGTTGAGGGCGTCGGAGAAACGACTGGAAGAAAAGTTGGATGTGTGCATGGAAGAAATCAAAAATTTGTTGACTCAACACATTACGGGTAAGGGTAAGGCTATTGCGGAAGAGACCAACGCAGTTCCGATCTCCCTTCCCTTCCCAGCAATGAGGCACGAAAATTGTGGGGGTAGGGAGGGTAACGATCAGGCTTCCAGCGTCAATAGAGGGCTTAGCATCGACGATGGAAGAGTCGGAGGTTCACGACGACCACTAGCATGGCCCGATGTGACTCAGATAGGCGGAATCGACGCGTAGGCTTCTGGAACTCTCTCTGGCCATCATGCAGCACTCGTGTACATCTCACCTCGCTCCACCAGCTCGTGGAGTTCACACCGGCTACCGGGATAGAGGTTGCAACGGCAGGCCTCGTTTCAAGTGTACTCATTGTATGCCTCTGTCACACCATGCCTGCATTGTGATTGATGCATCTTCCACCACCCGCACAGACATTGACGTTGTGGGCACCCAGCTTCAGCATCTCCAGAGGTTACTCAGTTGTTCATCTGGCTCTGTTGCTTATATCTCTCCAATGAAGGCATCTCATGTCTCTCTCATAGTCCAAATTGGATTGTGGACTCTAGTGTCACACACCATATTACTCCGCAAAAACCGTCTTAGTACCTAGACTTTGTGCATCCCAAGTTTATCACAGTGGACAATGATGACACCACCCCTATTTTCGGTTCTGCTAATATGCCTCTCAGTTCATCTATCTCCCTTCGCTCGGTCATTCATATTATGGGCTCACCTTTCAATCTTTTTGTTAATCGTATTACTCAAAACCTTGACTGCTCTATAACTTTCTCCTCTTCTTCTTTTGTTGTGCAGGATCGACGGACACAGAATATCATTGGTAAATGACGATTGTCCAACGGGTTGTATATTCAGTACGTTTCTCTCACAGTTCTCTCATCGGTTACCTCTGTTGATTGGCGATGGCGTCTTGGGCATGCACACTCTCAATTCTCAAGAAAGCTCTTTCATATCTGTCCCTCACTAATTTTACTTGTGAGTCATGTATCTTTGGCAAACAGCATTGTTCTTCTTTTTCCCCTCATTGTACTCGGAGCAATGATCCTTTTGATTTAGTGCACTCTAATATTTGGGGCCCTTATAAAACATCATGTGTGTCTAGTTATTGTTATTTTCTAACATTTATTGATGATTACTGTCGCATGACATGGTTGTACTTCATGATTATTCTGATCTAACTCGTTAGTTTTGTGTCTTTATTACTGAGACCCGTACACAATTTTCCAGCTCAATTAAAACAATTCGGACCGACAATATGTTCGAATACACAATTCATGCATTAAGTAATCTCTGTACTGAGTTCGGGATCATCTACCAAACCTCATATGCTTATTCCCCTCAACAAAATGGTGCGGCTAAGCGCAAGAATTGTCACCTTCTTGAGGTCACTCGCTCGCTTATGTTTCAAATGCAGGTTCTCAAGTATTATTAGCATTTTGCGGTTTCTACATGTTATCTCATCAACTGCATGCCCTCCTCAAATATCAAATATGCAACCCTCTTTAGTCTTCTCTCCATACCCCCATTTGCAGTATTTCCTCGTGTATTCGATTTCACATGTAATGTTCACTACCTTGGTCCCTCCGCCGACAAGCTTGTACCTCGTGCCACCAAATATATGTTCATTGGTTACTCTCGCACTCATAAAGGACATGTATGTTATTCTCCCATCGATCGCAGGGTGGTTAAATTTATGGATGTGACCTTTCTCGAAGACCAGCCTTTTCATTTTTTCACTACGACTCCTCCAGCACCTCCTATGCTTCCACAGCCTATTGTCCATGTTACTTCACAACTTTCACCACTTCTACCAACTCCATCCACCATACCCTCCAAACCATCTCAACTTCGTGTGTACACTCATCATCAACCTCATTTTGATGCTCTATGACAGTTTCCCACTATTGATGATATCGTGCGGCCTGAAGATCGAACACTAGTATCTACCGCTCACCCCTTGGCTAATTATGTGTCCTTACATAGCCTCTCTCTAGTACTTCACAAATTTGCAACCTCTTTATCCTTTATTTCCAGGAGGCTCTTCAGCATCCGGGGCGGCGGGTGGCCATGCATGAGGAAATGGTTGCTCTTTGGACCAATCAGACTTAGGATCTTGTCTCACTTCCTCCTGTCCAGACTTGTGTGAGATGAAAGTGGGTATTCGCCATTAAATATAGTCCAGATAGGACAGTTCAACGTCTAAAAGCTCAACTTGTGACTCATGGATTTACTCAGCAACACGGTGTCGACTATGACGAAACCTTCTACCCAATCTCCAAATTAAATTTTATTTGTGTCCCGATCTCCATAGTTGTTCATTGATAATGGCATTTGTATCAATTTGACGTCAAGAATGTTTTTCTCAATGGCAATCAAGTTGAGACTATCTACATGACATAGTCTCCAGAGTTTGAGACCACAAGGGAGTCACTGGTATGTCACCTCAAAAAATCTATTTATGCTCTCAAACAGTCACCTCGAGCATGCTTTGACAAGTTTAACCGAGTTGTTCGAGAGGTTGGATTCACTCGAAGCTGGACAACTTCTCTCTATTCACTCGTCATTGTCTGATAGGTACAATAAATCTCTTAGTTTATGTTGACGATACATTGATAACGGGAGATGATCTCAAGGGAATACACATGATGAAACAACATTTGGCTTCTGCCTTCCAAACTAAAGATCTGGGAAATCTTCGGTACTTTCTTAATCTCAAGGTAGCCCGGCGTCCTGATGGCTTTGTCATATCTCAACGGAAGTACTGTCTTGACCTTCTTCATGTTGTCGGTCACTCTAGATACAAGTCTGTTGATACACTTATGGATGTCAATCACAAGCTCCACGCCCATGTCTCTAACTCTAATTTGCTCCTTCCAAACCCAAAATATTATTGTTGTCATGTAAGAAAGTTTATTTATTTTACAGTTACAAGACGTAATATATCCTTTGTTGTTGGAGTTGTTAGTCTATTCATGCATACTCAACGGATTTCTCACCTCCAGGCAGATGAGTGCATCCTCTGATATTTAAAGACTGCTCCTACACAACTACTTGTAGACAAACTCTTTTTTTCTCTCTCTTGTTATCTACTCTAATGTTGATTACGCTGACCCTCTGGATGATCGTCACTCCACAAGTGGATATTGTACATACTTTGGTGGACACCTCATCACCTGGCGCAGCAAGGAGCAGTTTGTGGTTGCACGCTCATCTGCTGAAGCCAAGTAGCGTTCTATGGCCACTGTAGTATCAAAGCTTACATGGCTAGAAAGCTTCTCGAGTGATCTGGGTGTCAAACTCCCCCCCCCCCCCCCCCCGGCACTCTCTTTTGTGATGGTCAAGTTATTATTCATATTGCCAAGAATCATGTATTTCATGAACACACCAAACACATCAAAGTAGATTATCATTTCATTCGGGAGAAGGTTCAATTGAACAAACTGGAGCTGAAACATATTCCTGTTGTTGGGTAAATTGTTGGCATTCTTACTAAAGTCTCACCTCATCCTCTCTATTATCAATTCTTGTCCAAGCTTGGTGCATACGATCTCTATGCTCCAACTTGCAGGGGAATGTTAAATAAATTTGTATTAAAGCACGTTGTAAGGCCCAGCAAGAGTCTACTACCCTCCTTATGCTTTTCGCTCACACCATAAAATGAAAGTGGCATAGGGTAAGGCTCTAGATGAATACTAAGGCTACATGCAAATACAATGACTGGCGAAATCAAATTTGCAAAACAATATCTCTCTCATCCTATAAAGGTAGGAGTCTAGTATTTAATTGTATATCAAAATGAGAAATTAATAAAGAAATTATTTGTAACATCCCATTATTAACGTTGCGTGTAACTTTATTTTCAGGATGCGATCGCGAGCAAAATTAAGCTAGTCAAAGAACCGTGAAGGTATTTCCTAATTTTAATTAATTTCTCGTTAGTGGCGAGTTAGTGAATTAGGAAGAAAAAATATATTTATATCTTCAACACCCCCCCCCCCCACCGATCCAACCGGCCTGGCGGTTTTAGAAACCGCACAGTTGTGCCGCATAAATTAAATCCCAAGCCCAATTATCGCGGACAACTCTCACTTTCACTCGCATGTCGTCCGTTTCTTCTCCTATAACCGCAGATTCACCCAAAGGCAGGTACCCCAAATCGACCCTTCGACCTTGTCGGAACCGAGCGTCGACTCCGCCTCCTCCCTCTACAGACTCTGGCGACCTTCCTCCTCCCTTCCGGTGTCGTGGGAGGCTCCGTTCCTAACCCTAGCCGGTAATAGAAGTTTTTTTTCACCTTTTTTAGTTCCGGTGAGTGTATTTTGCTCTTTCTCCTTCTATTCTAGGGTATCTTCACTTCTTTATCACGATTTTACCCTGATGCCTTTGTGATTTCAGAATTGTAGGGGTTGACATTTTCGGGTGTTAAGGCTTGTTTGATCTTGGTGTAAACTCTTGCAATGAGGTTAAGGTAATGAACTTTTGTTTGGTTTTCCTTCCAATTCAGTTATGTCTCGCTCACTTTGACAAGTTTTAAAGTAACCCTAAATTTTGTGGGATCTAATTTCATAGAGATTTCCACTTAGTTGCAGATTAGTTGAAGTGTTGGTGTTGCGAATCGGAGAAGCTTTGCAAATTTTACCACCGATTCGTGGTGAGATCTTTATCTCTGACTTCCTTTGCTTTCAATGAGATTCTAATTAGCGGGTAAAACTCACTTAGAAATTGATTTTAATCCTGAGAATTATATGGATTTTATTTTAGGTTCTCCTAGAATTTGGAAAGGGGATATTCTGCCTCTAATTGGAGGAGTTTGTCGTAACAGGCCTCTTGAGATAAGAATCATGTCATCTCGTCGCGTGTACGAACGTCGTAAAACCACTGTAAGAAACTCGACTCCTTTTAGTCTAACAGTTCAGATTAATTTTCAATTCATGTAATAATCATATTTGTATACGCACTTAGAAATTGCAAGATCCTATAGTCAGAACCAAGTCAAAGGAGTAGGTATACACTTAGGCTAAATTAGTAGATCCAGTGTCATGAAAATTCTAAGCTCAGTGTATTTAGCTAGAGCGCTACACCGAGGTTGACTCACTGAACACTAGTCTAAGTTAATTCAGAAAAAATGGCAAGGAAGGTTTACCCTCGTGTTTCTGGTGGAGGCACAATACCGTGTTCTCAGAGCTAGTAGGTCACCACTCGAACTTCAAGCTCAGGGTAGATGACCCTTGTTATAGATATGGAACTCCTCAGATAGGAGTCGATGTTCCACTTGAAGACATTCAGTTCAGGGCACCATCAGGTTTGTCACGCAGACTGCAGTTACTAGTTTGTGCACAGTCGTCCTTACTCCTTAGGAGCATGTGTTAATAAGATATTATTGAAGCTGGTTAACACTTACAACAGTCATACTTTCAAAATTTCATAAATCAACGATTTGCACAAATAAATAAGAAAAGAGTGTGTCAGATCACACGATAGGTCGATTCTATGCTAGATCATGATATCAAGTGCTACGCTAATATTAGAAAAATTATGCAAAGTTTATATTCATGTAATATGCACTTGTAATATTTTCCCTTTAAGTGTTGCTGGAGGGAGTAGTTTTTCTACTCTTCAGTGGGCCTGACCCATTTGGAACTTGTTTTTACAAGGGGCTCAGGTCAGGGGATTCGCTTAGGATAGGCGGCACAGTCTTCACAGTCGTCAGTTTTGTTCAGTTGTACCACACTGTTGTTGTACTTTGCTTTTATTCGCAGACATTATGTATTTGTTATACTTCACTCATGTTTTGTTGTATCCGTTTACTTCAGTTTCATAGTGTTGTTTTATGTTCTAGTTGGCACTGTGAATTCAGCATTGTGTGGTACACTTTTACTCATAGTTAATATTTCTTTCTCTACTTTTGCTGTAAGTTTCCTTTTAGCACTTTTAATTTACCTATTTTATACAATTTTATATACCGTTACTTAACTTAGTTTACTTTTTATCGCGGCCCCGGACGGACTGCTGATTTCCTGTTAAACTAGGTTGGGGTGTTACATTATTTTTATTCTCTCCTTTTTGTATTTCTACACAAAACACATACCGACTACGTATGTAAAACATTCATTAAACATTTAATTTACTAAATAAACATGGCTTACTGCTGTATCCATGCCCAAGTATTCTACAATTAAATGGTCAAAGATTTCACAGTTAAATGCACAAGCATTTAACATAGAACAGCCCAAAACAAAGAAAAAACAAATAATCAAGAGATACTTGTGATGCTTTTCAACAAAATAAAGATCAAGTAAGACATAAATAAAAACTTACCAAAACAATGCAAAATTCACTCAGTTAATTACACAAAGGGGACTTACTTCATCAGGCCATCCGTCAACAACAAATACATCTAATGAATAGCCATCAGTTGTTGAGAAAACATGAGCTTCCCGGATGTTTAGACCAATATCAGATAGCAAAGCCGACAACTAGAACAGGAGCACAGTTAGTAGCTTCTAACTAAAAGATGTTAGGGGCACAACAAAAACAGTATGTTCTGGATTATATCCTCACAAAGAGAAAAGTAAGGTTTACCGAGATTTAGAGAAAATAATACCATTATCAGCTTTAAAGGAAATGAGAAACCACGGTGGGGCCCATTGAGGGAGGCAACAAATCCGTGGCCGATGAGTCGTGGCAAATCCCCAACCAAATTCCTGGGCGCGTGTGGGACCCTCGTCGGGTAAACCCAGATCAGCGGAATAAATTCCCAGGTAGGTTGTTGGGAGCCGGGATAGAACCCGGGACCTCCCCTTTAAGGCACTATCTCAAACCTGTACCCAACTGCACTGCAGTGCAGTTGGGTATCAGGTCTTGAGATAGTAGCCTGATAAAGGGGAGGTCCCGGGTTCTATCCCGGCTCCCAACAACCTACCCCGGTATTCATCCTGGGTGATTTGGTTGGGGAGCTCTGCCACGCTGCAGTCGGCCACGGATCTGGAAGTGTGCCCCCCTCACAAACAAAAGATGGCATATTTTGTTAGAAACCCGGTGGGGCCCAGTTGAGGGGGGCACATGCTTCCAGATCCGGGCCGACTCAGTCGGGGAGAGCATCCCCAACCAAATCTCCTGGACGCGTGTGGGACCCTCGTCGGGTACATGAACCCAGATCACGCGGAATAAATTCTCAGGATGTTGGGAAATCCCCTTTATCAAGTCCTTAGGCAAATGAGCTTATCCGGTTACCCTATCCCGGCTCCCAACAACCTTGGGAATTTATTCCGCGTGCTGGGTTCAACCCGACGAGGCCCACACGCGCCCAGGAGATGGTTGGGATGCTTCAGCTGCATGGCCACGGATTATCATGTGCCCCCCTCAACTGGGCCCCATGGTTTCTAACAGAAATGATAAAAGAAAAATACAAACTAGATTAAATAGACAACAAAAATGTAGTTTGCCAGCATGTTATTTATATAAAGGGCAATCTGGTGCACAAAGCATCCCCGCCCAGCGAGGGTCCGGGGAGGGGTCCCACCACAAGGATGAAATGTAGGCAAATCTTATCCGGTTACCCTATATTTCTGCAAGAGGCTGCTTCAGCATGTTATTTATATGATGAAAAAAAATATCATTAAATACTTGAACATGAAACAGAATAAATAGAAAAGTAAATGGGCTTCTAATATAAAATGCCATGAATGATAAATTCAATTTATGTACTTATCTCATGTTTTCAATTAAATAAATGTTGGGGATCATAGTACACGAGACTATTATCGAAACTCATTTGGGTTAACACTACTAGGAGGAATTAGGATTGTCATATGGACGGTCCGAGCCCATAGTCACGTTCAGAGAGACGACGGGGCATTTCAATGAATTTTCTGTAATTTTGTGTATTTTATTCAAGCACATTTCATGTGTGTTTTGTGTCGGGATAGTCATTCGTCGATTTTTCTCGAGCCAATATATAGAATTTTAGAGGTCATTTTCGGGCACTGCAGAATTTGGGAAGAAATTTCAAGTTCTCGTGATCACTCTACGGTGCCGAAGCCGTGAAATCTAGGTGTTGAAGCCTAGATCGGCTCTTCCATTTCATTGGCTAGTCACCTTCCAATTCCTTCTCCAAGCCGCCAAAAAACACCCTGCCAAGGGCCAGCCAGCCGTCACTCTTACTCCACGTGACGTCCACTCATGTAACTATCTTCATCTCATGTAACTATCTTCATTTCCACATAACTACCCATTAACTCCATAAAAACTGTCTATAAGCGGCTACTCCTCTCCATCCCAAAAGCAATGCCCAGCCCTCCTTGGCCACGGACAACAACTCCCAGACATGATTCCTGCAACAGACCAGCCGCCCAACAATCAGTCTCCTTCGACCGCACCTTGTTGCCAATCACTGCTTTGGGTCCCGGCTGCAGTGCTGCCTCATTCCAGCCCTCCAATTCAACACTTGGAAGATCCCTTCGGCACAGCTCCACCCCGCAGCCTCCATCAATCACCAAGGCCTCCCGGGAACAAAAAATGGTGCAGGAAACTCTGTATTCTGCAGCGTAACCGCCCTCCTTGAAACTTCTGCCCAAATCTGAAAACTGCAGCAAAACTCTCCATTGGGCCTTAATTTGTGCAAGTTCTAATTTGGAAGTCTTTTAGGTGTGTTGAATACTTGTTGGAATGTATACAATTTGGGATATTAATTGGTAACAATTAGCTCAATATTTCTATCCTACTTAAAAGATTTATTCGCCAAGTTTTGGATCGATGCACTCTTTAATTTTGATTAGAACTTGCTTTTGTTTTAGCGTCTAATCTCAAACATGCATGATTGCGAAATGTTATGCAAATTTTGGAATTTATTACAATTGAATGTAGGGCTACGCATATGTTGAAGAAGCTTGAGGTGACCGGGTGGGTTAATATATAGCCACAGCGGTCAGCTTGTCTCCCCAGTCTAGCAGTTTGGCTCAGCGGTCTGCTAGTTAGTGGCAGCGGTTATGTCTGGCGGCTATCTTGGCAGGATTCGCAGTCTGGCTGTTTAGCAGTGTTGTGGTTTGGTATTCGGCTTCCCGCAGGGCTTTCCAGTCTTGGAGGTCTTCCCGCAGCTGCAGTCAGGAGGCTAGCTGCAGCTGCGGTCTGGAGGTTAGCCGCGGCAGCGGTCTGGAGACTTGCCGCAGCAGCGGCCTGATAGTTAGCCGCAGCAGCGGCCTGGAGACTAGCCGCAACAGCGGCATGGAGGCCCGCAGCAGCAGTGGTGGGAGTCCGCAACTGCGGTCTGGTGGGAGTCCGCAACTGCGGTCTGGTGGCAATCCGCAGTTGCGGTCTGACAGCTAGCAGCGGCAGTCTAGAGGTCTTCAGTGGCGGTTTGGCGGCTTACCTCTGTTGTCGCTAGTGATCAGCAGCTTTGTACAGTGTTGCGGTTTGACAGTGTCAAACCGCATAAACCGCACGGATTATATTTAATCTCACATCACTTGTTGTATTCTCTCATCTCTCTCATTTTCTATAAATAAGGGGGCATATATATGTATTGTTCATCTTTTTGGAGCAATAAAATTTGTCTTTATTTAGCTCTTGGTCCTTTGCTCCAATTTGTTCGCGGTTTATTTTTCTAACCGCTTCAGGCTTCTTTTTTGTCCGAGCGGTTTTTGTTCCCTCCCTTGCTCGTCGTTTTTCCTGTGACTTGTCTCTTTGCCTTCTTCGCACTGTTCGGGCAGCTTCATTTCCCTGTTCGCGCGGCTTTGTTGTTGTGCGCCCTACTTTCCTTGGGGGTTGTTTCTTCCTGCGGCTTGTTTCTTCTCGTGCGGGTTGTTTTCTCTACTCGCGCGGTCTCTTCCTCTCTTTTTCTCTTCTCGTCTAGCGCATGTTGTTTTCTCTATTCGCGCGGTCTATCCTCTTTTTGCGGCCTGTTCTTCCGGCTTCTTACTCCACCGTGCGGTTTGAGTCTCTCTGTCGGCTTTCTTTTCGTGTTCGCATTCTTTCTGCAACCTGTTTACCGATAGGTTAACCGATCTGCTCTGTTTGCGACCAATTATTTTTTGGCTTGAGCTCTTCTTGGTCGCTTGTTCCTTGCCCTTTGTTCGCGCGATTTGTTCTGTTAAACTGTGTGGTTTGCTGTTGTATTCTATGGCCACTCCTCCTTTCTCTTCTCTTGCTACTCCTGCTGCTGCTCAGTTGGCTACTACAAGGAGGTGGCTCATTGATTCTGGTGCTACTAATCATATGACGGAAAATTCTGGTCTTTTCTCTTTTCTTGACAAGAGTAACCAGTTGCCTCCGGTTTTTATTGCGGATGGTTCTCCGTCTCCGATTTGTGGGTCTGGCACGGTGCATGTTACTCATTCTCTTGAGCTTCAGGACACTCTTTATGTCCCGATTTTTCCGTGCAATCTTCTTTCTGTCACTGCTCTTTGCAAACAGTTGAACTGTGAAGCTGTTTTTACTGCTTCTACTTGTGTTTTTCGGGTCTCTCACTCCAAAGAATCAATTGCTACTGGGACTGCCAGCGGTGGTTTGTTCTACCTTGATATCGCTTCTGCTTTTTCATCCTCCTCTTTACTTCAGTGGAATATTCGTCTTGGGCATCCTCCTCCCCGGATTCTTTATCAGCTTCTACCTGATTTACCTCGAGAGGATTCTTCTCTTAATTGTGAGACTTGTTAATTTGGCAAACATCACTGATCTACGTTTCCCGCAAAGCATGAACGCAGTTCTTCTCGACCTTTTGATCTTGTTCAGTCGGATGTTTGGGGTCCTGCTCCTCTTCAGACTGTTGGTAGAAGGAGCATGTATTTTGTTACTTTTATTGATGATTTCTCTATTTGTACGTGGTTGTATTTGTTACATGATCGCTCTGAAATATTATCTGTTTTTATTGTGTTTTATAATGAGATTCGTACGCAATTTGATACCTCTATTCTTCGCACTGATATTGTTAAGAAGTATCTTAGTCATCAGTTCACGTCATTTTGTTTGGATCATGTCATTGTCCATCAAACTAGTTGTTCTTACACTTCTCAACAGAATGACATTGTTGAACGTAAAAATCATCATCTTCTAGATGTGGCTCGTAGCCTTCTCACTCATATGAATGTTTCCCGGTCTTATTGGGGTCATGTTGTTCTTCTCTCTTGTTTTCTCATAAATCGAGTTCCCTCTTCGGTTCTCCATGGCAAGACACCATTTTTTATCTTGTATCCCGATGCGACTCTATTTCCTTTACCTACTTGTGTCTTTGGATACACAGCGTTTGTTCACTCTCCTTTTTCTGGTCGTGACAAACTCTCTCCTCGTTCTGTTAAGTGCATCTTTCTGGGTTATTGTCCGACACAGAAAGGATATAGGTGTTTTGATCATGTTCTCCGGAGACAGTATGTTTTTGCAGATGTCACATTCTTTGAGAATGTTCCGTTCTTTTCTCTTCCCTCTGTTCCTTCCTTCTTATCATGATTCTGCTTCTTTTCCTCTTGTGTCGGCACCTCTTCTAGAGTCTGTACTTCTTTCTTCTCCTTCTCTTCCTGATTCTCTTACTGTATCTGATTCTTCTACTAAATCGTTGCCAACAGCTCCAGGGCCAATTGTCCCTTCTTCGGATGAAACTGACACTGTAGATTGGACAGACATAGATCTTCTGATTGCTCTTCGGAAAGGTGTTCGATCATGCACTCAACATCCTCTTCAGGCTGTGGTTTCTTATGTGTGGCTATCTCCTTCATCTAAGAGCTTTGCTCTTGCTCTATTGGTAAATGTTATTCCAGCTTCCTATCAAAATGCTCTTGTTATTCCTTGTTGGAAAACTGTTATGGATGAAGAGATAAAACTCTTACTGAACGGGGTACTTGGACTCTTGTTCCAACCCCTCCAGGAGCTGATATGGTTGGTTGTCGATGGGTCTTTGTCATCAAATTCCTTCCTGATGGTATTATTGATCGTTACAAAGCTCGGTTGTTACCAAAGGATTTACGCAAATCTATGGTGTGGATTTCTTTGATACTTTCTCTCATGTTGCTAGGATTACTACAATCTGTGTTCTCTTTTTTTTAGTTGTCAACGGAGACTGGGAAATGTCCCAATTGGATGTGAAAAATGTTTTTCTTTATGGTGATTTACAGAAAATAGTCTATATGAAGCAACCTCCAGGATATGTTGCTCAGGGGGAGTCTCAAGTCTGTAAACTGCGGAAGGCAATCTATGGTCTTAAGCAAAGTCTCAGGGCATGGATTGACAAGTTCAACGAAGTTATTTCTGTTATTGGGTTTGCTCGGAGTGCTGCAGATCATTCTTTGTTCATCCGCAAAACCTCGGCTGGTTTTGTTATTCTTGCAGTTTATGTGGATGACATTCTTCTTACAGAGGATGATAGAAAGGGTGTGGATATGACAAAGAAGTATCTGCTTCAGCATTTTGTTATCAAGGATATATGATCTACTAAATATTTTTTGGGAATTGAGATATCTCAGAAACCTGGCGTCATATTTTTTTCACAGCGAAAGTATGTCTTGAATCTCTTAAAAGAGATAGGTCTCCTTGAAGCTAAACATGCTCGATCTCCAATGGCTGTTGGGGATGACAAGTGTTGAAGTGAGGACTCACCTCTTCTTGAAGATGTCAGCAGATACAAAAGGCTTGTGGGGAAACTCATTTATCTGACAGTCACAAAACCGGATATTTGTTAGGCAGTGGGAAGGGTGAGTCAGTTTATACAAGCTCCTAAGAAGTGTCATTTACAGTCGGCTATTAAGATTCTAGAGTATGTGAAAAGTGCTCCAGGGAAAGGACTTCTGTTTCAGAAAAGGGGACATTTGAAGGTTGATGTTTATTCTGATGCTAGCTACGCAGATGATAAGGAAGATAGGAAGTCTGCATCTGGTTTCTGTACCTTCGTTGGAGATAATCTAATCAGCTGGAATAGCAAGAAACAGGTTGTAGTTGTCAGGTCAAGTGCAGAAGCTGAATATAGGAGCATGACTCAGACTGCTTGCGAGTTGAAGTGGTTACGGACACTTTTACTTGATCTAGGAGAGTTTTATGATCATTCTCTACCTATGTTCTGTGATAATAAGGCACTCATATATATTTTGAGGAATCTTGTCTTTCATGAGAGGACGAGGCATATTGAGGTGGATTGCCACTTCATCAGAGAGGAGATTATGAAGAATCAGATCTGCACACCATTTGTTACCTCAGAGAGAAAACTAGTTAATTTCTTCACCAAACTTGGTTACTCCTTTTGAGGAGGTTTGTAACAAGCTGGGCATGGTAGATATATATGCTCCAGTTTGAGGGGGAGTGTTGAAGCTTGAGGAGACCGGACGGGTTAATATCTAGCCGCAGCGGTCAGCTTGTCTCCCCGGTTTGGCGGTTTGGCTCAGCAGTCTGCTAGTTAGTGGCAGTGATTATGTCTGGCGGCTATCTTGGCAGGATTGGCGGTATGGTTGTTTAGCAGTGTTGCGGTTTGGTAGTCTGCTTCCCGCAGGGCTTTCTAGTCTTGGAGGTCTTCTCGCAGCTAAGGTCTGGAGGTTAGTCGCGGCAGCGGTCTGGAGACTTGTCGCAGCAGCGGCCTGATGGATAGCCGCAGCAGTGGCCTGGAGACTAGCCGCAGTAGCGGCATGGAGGCTAACCGCGGCAACAGTGGTGGGAGTCCGCAACTGCGGTCTGGTGGCAAGCCGCAGTTGCAGTCTGACGGCTAGCAGCGGCGGTCTAGCGGTCTTCAGTAGCGGTTTGGCGGCCTACCTCTGTTGCCGCTAGTGATCAGCAGCTTTGTACAGTGTTGCGGTTTGACAGTGTCAAACCGCATAAATCGAGCGGATTGTATTTAGTCTCACATCTCTTGTTGTATTCTCTAATCTCTCTCATTTTCTATAAATAAGGGGCATACCAATGTATTGATCATCTTTTTGGAGCAATAAAATTTGTTTTTATTTAGCTCTTTTTCACAGCATGATTATTGCATCATTTAGATTCCCTCCTCATAACCACACTCGCACTCATTCATTACTTTAGACCCGTCACCCTATCCTTACATCACCCAAGACACCCTTTGTATGTATCATAGCTCATCGAGGTTAGGCGCATCATTTGTATGCTTCGTAATGGTAAGGTGCTTTGGCACGGTAAGACAGGTCCAACATTTCACGGGATTAGCCAGGTGACAAGGACTGCATCCCACCATTTATAACATAAGTTATATTGTTTCCGACTTGTGGCATCTTGTTTACGTAAAGTAGGAGTCGGACTAACGATCTTTATCATAAATCCACTAACGTTTAATGCAAATCATGTCAATCGACCCGGAGGTTGAACCTTGGCGACCAAAAACCTCTCTCATTTGAGTGTAAACTAGTGATTTAAAGACATGCATCCTATAGAAGTGCTTTACCTACTATTTTATCTAGCGGATCTTCGAAGTACAGTACGGTAAGTTTGTTTTCAACCCTAGGACTTAACTCCCCAAGATCTGAACCATCAGATCCTAAAATAGGGAAAGAAAGGCCACGATCCGACAGAAAAATAAAAGACCTGGGCCGAGCACGACCGGCACATGCCCGTGTCCAGGGCCGTGTATTTGCCGTCTCAAATCGACGAATCCGACAAACCCGATACTGACACGGTCGAATCGACATTTTCTCTCTCGTACAGCCTTCCTCTCTCTCTGTGCCCCAGTCTTGAGAGCTCGTCGACTCTTCTTCCCTTGTCTCGACACGTCGAGCGAAAGTAGGGTGTCCCACTGTGACACGAAACACATTGTCCCGATGTCTTCTTGTGCCCCCTAAGCTTCTCAAATCTGGGGTGTTACAACCGATGTATTGATCCACAGCATGATCCCTCCTCATTCCACTCTTACTTTAGACCTGTCTAGGGCACGGTGTCATTGTATTCATGCATCCAGGGGTCTTATAAATAGGCCCTTGATCGTCTCTCTAATGAGTTCTAAGATTCTTCTTCTAAGCTTCTCACCTCCATTCTAGGGCATGTCATTGTATTCATGCATCCATTGATCGTCAACAAAACAAGCTCATAACATCTTGGCATCAGAGCCCACTTTACTCGGCCTACAAATTCCATCAACTTCAGTCGTTGTTTCCGTTCTGACACCTGCCAGAGGATTCCTTATCCCCTTCCCCTCAACGACCTCCAACCCCAGTAGCTATTCATGAAACCAGAGGCCTCCTTCCTCTTATGTTGCGAGCATTGCAACCAAGCTTCATCTCCTCGTAATCGACGAAACCGGCCGGACGCCCTCACTTCCACAGCAGGAAGCCCTCATCTTCGCATCATCGACGAAACAAGCCTGCCGCTTCCTCCAACCGATTTCCCAACTCCAGTCTGCTACTTCCTCCGATCGATCAGTAACGTCACGACGCAATCGTTCTTCCTCTGCAGTCGCGACGTCTGCTACTTCCTGATCGCGTACGACCCTTCGTCAAATCCATCCCCATCTTTCTCGAGCCACCCGTTGTCGGTTCCTGCCTTACTTCATTAAGTCGGGCCTTCCGCAGACCGCACGCAGCTTCTCTTTCTGCCTGAGTCGCTCCTTCTTTGGGTAACTATGCAGACCATCTCCCAATCCAGAGGGACCTACACCGAATTGAATTTTTAATTACTTCCTTCTTGAATTAAATTTTAAATTAATTCCTCCTTGAATTTATTAATTCATCTTGAATTAATTCATTCCTCTTTGAATTAATTATTTTATCAATTACTTATGATGAATGTGCAATACGCGACATAAAACTAAGTGCCACGGACGAAGCCGCCCTTTGTTCGATGTTGTGGAAGATATTGAAATCATTTCAGGCGTCCACACCTCGCCTCAACACCACATTCGACAAATTGGCAACTTCGGGACACCTCGGAGTCCCGCCTCTCTGAGTGTCGGCGGCCTCCCAGCCGGTGCAATCTACCGCCATTTCCGCCCCAACATGCCCACCGAGGAGACTGTCGATTACGGCAGTTGTGTCTCCATCGCTGGTTGATGTTCTTCACGCTCCACCAACACCTCCGGTGAATTTTTCTCCACTGTTTTCCCCGGCCCATTCTGACTGCCCCCTCGGCCCATTCTGATCGCCCCTCGAGGCAACTTTCACTACCGTCTATTCTGCCAGCGGCCCCTGCCTTGTCGGTCCCTCCAGCCACGTCGCCTCCCGCTCTGTCGGCCCCCGCTCCGCCGGTTTCCACTCTGCCTCCCCCGGCCACATTGATGTGTCCATTGCTACCACTACTCTGTCGGCCCCTTCGACTGCATTATTATTGTTGCCTCGCACCGCACAGTCGTCCATGTCGGACCTGTACCTTTCGTTGACCAATGTTTCTCTGGACACCTTTCAGTCGTTGTTCTCACTGCATTGCCGGTCCAGCCGGATCCCTTCATTCCGCTGGACGGGTCATCCTGTCATTTCTACCTCCTGCCACTCCGGCAGACCAACCGGACTCATTACTTCAGTCGCTCGTCCTTCCGACAACGCTTCTGCTACACCACGTTGCCAACGCAACTGTGATGCGCTACCAAGCGCTATTTTGGCACGAGTTCAAGGAGTCATAGGAGTGTTATGGACCTTACACCGTTGGTTATCTAATATTACAGTTATTTTAATGAGTCATATTATATTGAATCAAGTCTTAATGTATTAAACAAATTATATATTGAGTCATATGAGTCGAGTAATTAAGTCTTTTAATATTTTGTGTTAGTTATTCCGGGTTTTTACACTCGTGTCATCTGGGTCCTTCGGCATTTTTGTTGTAATTTTGCATTTTTTTAGTGGAAATATATATATAATACATATTAATATATATGTATATAAATTATCTGTTAAACTATATATAAATATATAATTATATAATACATATAATTATATATATATATATATATATTTCAATGTATTTGTTAGGTTAAGAAGAGGCCGGACCCATCTCCAGTGTTGTTCTTCTTCCCGAGTCAACCGCTCCCGCAAGATTAGGGTCAGGTTCCGCCCGCACCTCCCGATATCGACGCTGTACTGGAGAAGCTCACGCCTCCCTTGCGGTTTTCAGCCCCACGACGTCGATCTCCTGACCACGTCGACCACGCCGCTGCCGTGACTCCTCTTTCCCCGGCGATTTCAGCAGTTCCAACCACAATTCCATGCCTCCAATAGTTTATGCTGCTCTATAAAAGGAGAAACATGTTTGTTGTTTTGGGGTGATGATGTTGAAGAAGAAAATTTAATTGTTGTGAGTCTCGTTTGAGAACTTCATGATGTTGTAGGATTTAGTTGGAGATTTGATTTCCTGTAGTTGGCATTTTAATTCTCTGTTTGTAGAGTAGGATGATATTGATTTGGGGAAATTACAAGTTTGTTGTTTGTGTTCGTTTGTGAAGATGATGAACGGTGACATCTTGATGTATTAATTGTTGTTTGCTCCAGTGAGAGTAAAGTGAGATTTGAGTGATTGTTTCATTGCTTTGATTGAGAGCTCTACAATAGAAATTTGTGCCTGCTGTTTGAGTTTCTCAAAACAGTAGGTAGATTGAGATTTCGTGGAACCTCCACTTGTGTGAATGTTAAGCCTCCCGACGAGGCTAGGCTATTCGGGCAACATTACCAGCGGCGGCAACGGCGCGTGCAAGGCAACAACGGGGCTGAACCAATGGGTTCAGCCCCCTCTTCTTAAAAATCGGCTCAAGGGGGCTGAACCACATTTGGTTCAGCCCCATGGGGGCCGGCCGGCCCCCTTGGTTGGCCGGCCTTGGGTCCCGGGTTATATATACCCGGACCCCTCTCTTTTGGAGGATGCAAGAATTAACCAAGGTATTTCTCCCTTCCCTCTCATTTCAACCCTAGCACTTATCTTCTTCCTCTAGATCTTCTTCTTCCTTAGTTCGTGCGTAACATTTGGTATCAGAGGATTCCTTCCTCCGTCATGGTGAACACACGCTCGCAAAAGGAGAATGTCCGCTTGGAAACCCTAGAGGAGAATTTGATGGGGCTTACCGATTCGGTAGCCGCCATCGAAGAAAATGTCAAAACGTCCACTCAAAAGTTGGAAGAGCGGATCGACGACCGCTTGAACGATATCATGACGCTATTAGCGCAAAATTTGAAGGGCAAGGCGGTGGCAGAGGAGGAACCGGGCGGATCTACAGGGAATAGGCCGGAAATGCTTGGACTTGGCGGATCGGGTGCGGGAAGTGCTGGATCGGGAGCGGCTGGCGTCGGACTCGCTGCTGCGAGCCAGACGGGGGTTGGATCGGGTGCGGCGTACCACGGAGGGGCCGGATCGGCCTGGGGCGGCGTCGGGTTGCCCGGATCGGCTTCAGCGCACACGCAGGGGCCCGGATCGGCGGGTGTTGCCGGTGGCTGGGCTGGATCGGGGCTGGCGAGCATGCCGGGGGTCGGGTTTGTCCCGGCGGGTTACGGTGGAGCGGGGAATGTAGCAGGAGGCTCCGGAGGGGTCGCATGGGCATCAGCGGCCCCTGTGGGGCTCGGATCGGGGCTGGCGAGTCATCAGGGCGCCGGATTTGGGCCAGGTGGCTTCGGCATGGCTGGAGGGGGCTTCGGAGTGGCTGGACCGCCCGGGGCAAGCACGGGGAGGGCCAGATTTGGGCCGGCAGGCCTGGACATGGCCGCCAGGGCTGGCGGCTACGCAACTGGTGTTGACGGGAGGGCCGGAACTTTTACCGAGCACGCTCCTTGGAGGCAAGGTCGGGATGGGTTGTTACCCCCACCGGCAGGAAGAGGGCAACCACCAGGCTTTGGAAGAGGGGTGCAGTGGGGAGAAGGGGGGCCCTTCCGTCATGGGGCCCCAGTGGCGGGGGAACGCGGCCAAAGGCCGTACATGGCTCCCAAGTTGACTCGGATGAATTTCCCTCGGTACAGTGGGGGCGACGCATTGGAGTGGGTACAGAAAGCTGAGTTGTTTTTCAGCTATCAGGAGGTGCCAGAGGCTCAGTGGGTGCAGCTAGCGTCCTTCCATCTGGAGGATGACGCGTTCCAGTGGACACAGTGGTTCTTGCGGGGACGGGAGTATGTTCCGTGGGAGGAATTTGTGGAGGGCTTCACGCCTCGATTTGGGCCTTTGTAGTTTGAAGACTTTGAGGCGCTTTTACAGAAGCTACGGCAGAAGGGTACCGTGATGGAGTACAGGACGGAGTTTGAGAAGTTGGCCAACAGGGTTCAGTGGGAAGAAAAGACACTCCTCAGCTGTTTTGTATCAGGACTGAAGGATCACTTACGCGATGAGGTTCATGCCTACATGCCCCGTACTCTGAACCACGCGATCAGCTTGGCGCGCATCCAAGAGGAAAAGTTGAATAGGCAGCGAGCCCGCAGTCTGGCAAGGCACACTACTACACCGGCCGCGGCCAGGAGAGAGACTCCAGTGACCGGCCGACCGACGGTGACACGGTTGTCTTGGAACGAGTTACAGGCACGGAAGGAGAAGGGCCTTTGCTTAAACTGTGATGAGAAATTTACGTCAGGACACAAGTGTCAGAAGGTCCAAGTCTTTATGTTACATCAGGAGGAGCAGCTTGAGGGGGACGAGTTTCCGGAGGAGGATTTGGATCCTGGGGGGGCTTCGACTTGACGGAGTTGGGTGTGTCCCTTCATGCCATGGAAGGGTGCAATCCACCTCCGCTTACTATGCGGCTGGCGGGGAGGATTCGGCAGGAGAGGGTGACCATCCTGGTGGACAGTGGGAGTACTCATAATTTTATTCATCCCGATGTCGCACAAAGGGTGGGGCACGTGATTGACGCAGGAGCGGCGTTCCAGGTTATGGTAGCAGACGGTAGCAAACTACAGTGCCAGGGGGTGTTGAAGGCGATGGAGCTTCAGATGCAGGGTTATGTGGGGTGCACGGATGTCTATCTCTTACCGATCCGGGGTTCAGATATGGTGCTTGGAGTGCAGTGGCTACAGCAGTTGAGGAGGGTGACTTTTGATTGGGACCAGATGACGATGGAGTTCTCGCAAGGGAGGCGCCAGTTCTGTTTGAAAGGGCTCTGATCTTCTCCGGTCAAAGAGATCTCCATTCGCAGCTTACAGCAGCTTCAGGAGTCCGCTAGTCTGATGACGGTCCTGTTGGGGGTGAGGTCTGGCGAGGATAGACCGACGGAAGTTCCTGACCAGATGCGAGCGTTAGTGGAGGAGTATGATGACATTTTCCAGGAGCCGGGGACGCTTCCAACGTCACGGTTCCGTGATCACCAGATTGTGCTACAGACGGGGGCGGAGCCGCCCAACACTCGTCCTTACAGGTACCCCCACATGCAGAAGGCAGAGATCGAGCGTAGTGTGAAGGAAATGCTTGAGGCCGGCATTATACGGCCTAGTACCAGTTCCTTCTCAGCACCGATTATTCTGGTTAAAAAGAAGGACGGATCGTGGCGTTTCTGCGTAGATTACCGTGCCTTAAACAGTGTCACCGTGAAAGATAAGTTTTCGATTCCCGTGATTGAGGAGCTGTTGGATGAGTTGAGTGGGGCGACTAGATTCACGAAGCTGGATTTGCGATCCGGCTATTATCAGATTCTTATGAAGGAGGAGGACGTGCATAAGACGGCGTTCAGGACTCATGACGGCCACTATGAGTTCTTAGTGATGGCGAATGGCTTGACGGGAGGCCCGTCTACCTTTCAGGCCAATATGAATGAGATTTTTCGCTCATTCCTGCGACACTTCGTCTTGATCTTCTTTGATGACATTCTGATCTACAACGCTACTTGGGAGGATCATTTACGTCATGTGGCTCAGGTCTTCTCTACTCTTCGGCAAAATAAACTCTATGCTAAGAAGTCCAAGTGTTCTTTTGGACAACAGGAGGTGGAGTACTTGGGGCATCTAGTTTTCGCGGAAGGGGTGAAAGCCGACCCACGGAAGATCGAGAGTATGCTTTTGTGGCCCCGACCTCTGACCATCCGGGCGCTGCGGGGGTTCTTGTGCCTCACTGGGTACTACCGGCGTTTTATACGGGATTATGGGAAGATTGCACGGCCACTTACGCAACTGCTACAGAAGGATGCTTTCTCGTGGCCGGATGAGGCCGAGACCGCCTTTCAGGCGTTGAAGAGGGCGATGACGACGACTCCAGTGCTGGCACTCCCTGATTTCACTAAGGAGTTTGTGGTCGAGACGGATGCTTCCGGCGTGGGAATGGGAGCAGTCTTGATGCAGGAGGGGCGGCCGATTGCTTTCTGCAGTAAGGCCTTGGCTCCACGGACACTGGGCCTATCAGTGTATGAAAAGGAGATGCTCGCGGCTATTCATGCGATGGCCTTATGGCGGCCATACCTACTGGGACATCGTTTTAAAATACGGACAGATCATCAGAGCTTGAGGCACTTTCTCGACCAGCGGATTTCTTCCCCTCTTCAACAGAAGTGGGTCACCAAGTTGTTGGGATATGATTATGAGATCGAGTATCGGCCGGGGAAGGACAATCGGGTGGCTGACGCCCTCTCGCGCTTACCAGAGGGGGCCTTGGCACACATTTCGATGCCACAGTTGGAGTCGCTGGATGAGATTCAGGAGGAGGTGCAGCGTGATCCCGAGTTACGGGTTATTGTGGAGAACCTGCGGCAAGCTCGTGCGGTAACCCCAGGTTATCACTTAGAAAATGACCGGCTCTATTATCAGGGACGGGTGGTCATCCCTTGGCAGTCAGCTTGGAGGACGGTGATGATGCATGAGTTCCATTCGTCACCGACAGGTGGTCACGTGGGTATTTCTCGCACTCTCCAGCGGGCCCGGGCCAATGTATTTTGGAAGGGGATGCGCCGTGACATTCAGGAGTTTGTTCAGAAATGTGATGTCTGCCAACGGCAGAATTATGAGACTACTTCTCCAGCCGGGCTACTCACCCCCTTGGAGATTCCGCATCAAATCTGGGACACGGTTTCTATGGACTTCATTGATGGGCTGCCCAAGTCGCAGGGTAAAACAGTTATCTTAGTGGTGGTGGACAAGTTGTCCAAGTATGGGCACTTCCTTGCTCTGAGCCACCCTTACACAGGGGAGTCTGTGGCGGCTTTATTTGTTCGGGAGATTGTTCGATTGCATGGGATCCCTCGGGCGATCATCTCCGATCGGGACCCTACCTTCGTTGGCCGCTTTTGGACGGAACTCTTCCGCTTGCAGGGGACTTCCTTGCGTTTCAGCACGGCTCACCATCCCCAGACCGATGGACAGACGGAAGTCTTGAATCGGGGCGTGGAAACTTACCTTCGTTGCTTTGTCATGGATGAGCCGCGGACATGGGCCAGTTGGTTACATTGGGCGGAGTACTGCTTCAACACGTCGTATCACTCCGCTAGCAAGCTCACCCCCTTTGAGGTCGTCTATGGACGGCCACCTCCCTCCTTCAGCAGTTATGAGTCCGGCAGTACCGCGGTGGCAGCAGTTAATCGAGCCCTCCGTGATCGTGATCGGACCCTCGCCACCCTGCGCGAGAATCTTCGGGCGGCGCAGGATCGTATGAAGGCACAGGCAGATCGACATCGGACGGACCGGGAGTTCCAGGTGGGGGACGAGGTTTTCCTCAAACTTCGCCCTTACCGGCAGTTGTCTGTGGCGCAGAGGACAAATCAGAAGCTGGCACCCCGCTACTATGATCCATTTCGGATCACGCGCCGGGTCGGGCCAGTTGCGTATACCTTGGCATTGCCCGAAGGCTCACGGATTCATCCTACCTTTCATGTCTCCTTGTTGAAGCGTAAGCTGGGTGAGGCGGTTCCGGTCTTTCCCGTCCTGCCCGAGGCTACTTCCGGAGGCGAGCTTCGCCCCCTACCGGCGGAGGTACTCTTGATCAAGTGGCGACGTCGGGGCACAGTGTACTGTCCGGAGCTGTTAATTAAATGGAAGGATCTCTCCGCGGAGCACAATACGTGGGTGGACTTGCTGGAATTCCGGGAGCTTTACCCCGATTACCCACTTGAGGACAAGCTGGCTTTTGATGGGGAAGGGAATGTTAAGCCTCCCGACGAGGCTAGGCTATTCGGGCAACATTACCAGCGGCGGCAACGGCGCGTGCAAGGCAACAACGGGGCTGAACCAATGGGTTCAGCCCCCTCTTCTTAAAAATCGGCTCAAGGGGGCTGAACCACATTTGGTTCAGCCCCATGGGGGCCGGCCGGCCCCCTTGGTTGGCCGGCCTTGGGTCCCGGGTTATATATACCCGGACCCTTCTCTTTTGGAGGATGCAAGAATTAACCAAGGTATTTCTCACTTCCCTCTCATTTCAACCCTAGCACTTATCTTCTTCCTCTAGATCTTCTTCTTCATTAGTTCGTGCTTAACAGTGAATAGAAGTGAAATTCAACTCTTGTGTTTAGAGATTTTGTGGATCCACCTTGAGTCATTGAGATTTTGTGGATCCACCTTGGGTGTAAGAGCGGGTGAAATTAGGTTATTTAGTTTGTGGCTTCTTAACACTATTGAGTGTTTGAGATTCCGCGAAACCACTTTCGTGTAAGAGTGAGTGTAATTTCTCCTTGGTGCCCGTGTGCAATAGCGGCCGACCTCGGAGCGGGAGATCGAAGGTGACGAGTAGTTCCTCGCGTGATCGTCATCGACTTCGAATACGGAAAGACGCATTTTTACGTGGGTAACTTGTTTCTTTTTACTCCTTTGTGTGTGTCTAAATATTTTCTCGTAGGATAATTAGATTCATTGTTGGGTTTCGCCCGAATTTTGTCAACGAGCGCTACGACGAAAACTTCAAATGGAAGCATATTTGGAGTTCTTGATTTTTGTTTTGCAACGACAAAGAAAACGGAACGAAAATTGCGAACTTCCTTCCCCGGATTCAAAATTGAACCATTATTTAAAAAAAATTCATTTTTTAACAAAATAGTTTTTAGTGCTTTACAAAAAACAAATGTTGTTTAATTTCATAAAGCCTGCGCAACACCTCAATTTATTTTTGCAAAATTCATATTTCATTGCACGCATTAAGGATTTCGTAGAAAAAGCCGACAAGCGTGCAAACCCTGCGCGCCGTCCTGCATCACCCGACCTCCAGTGATCCCAACAAAACAAGTCCCTAACACCATTCCCTTAGACAACCAAGCTACTAGTTCCAACACTGATATGACGATGTCTGATTTCCAAAAAAAATGGCTAATTATTTCGACCAAATTGATGCACAGTTTGATGACCTTAGGAATCAATTTGGAAATCTTAGAGAAGAGTTTGGATGCCTCACTACTAAAGTAGATGGTCAGATCCCGTTAGGAATACCGGTCACGCTACACCCCGTGCTCGGGAATACATTAGGCCAAGTTGTTCATCTTGAGAATCACTACAGCATTTGTAGTAAAGCAGATTCACCAATATATGCTAGGTAGCATTGCCAATTGGCAGTTAGGTAAAATGTACTGCTTTGTGGAGAAATCAAAATTTGCAGCCAGACACAAGCATTTGGGGATCAGATCAGGGAGCAATTAAAATTGTGTATTAAACCATTAAACTACATATTACACCAATGTATAATGGAGATTGCTTGAGATATAGTCTTACTGTAAAGAGTAGATTAACATTAAGTAGGACTATCCAATTAAACAAAGTCTTGTTTTTTTGTTAATTTTGAGAAGCCCCTATTAATGCAAATAAATTTGTACAACGTTTACATTGTAGAACAAAAGAGTTAAACAGCATAAATAGGCATGCTCTCCATCATACTTTATCGAATTTATAATGTTTGACCTTGTCCCCTAATTTACCACTTTGTAAAGGGAAGAAGCCCGCTGATAAAGAAAAGAAAACATTATCATGAATATCTAATCATGTAGGTTAATTGAAAATTTTAAAGCCAACTGAAAATGTTAGGAAAGTATTTCCACACCAACCTGACTAAGAAGCTTTGGCTTGTCAACTGTGGAAAATATTATCTCATGGATAGGAATATAAGGGCCATCATCCCTGCAAATTAACCAACGAAAAGATATGTATCTTCTAAATAGTTCCAATAACAGAAGAATTCTCTAAGAACAAGTATAGCATTATCAAGAAAAGATATATTCAAGGACATTCTTTTAATGAGCTATTTTATGTGTATGACACCCCTCCCTCTAAGAAGAAACAAACAAAGGAATCTGATAAAGCTTTGAAGGTTTGTTCGGATCATGATTGAAATAAAGATCAACAGTTTGTGAAATTTGCATTTGCATTGCTAAAATAAAAAAAGGAAGCCCAAGGCTAGAACTATAAAGGCAAGATACCATTCACGACGACCTGGATAAAACAAACAATTCTAAAAAGCACATATCCATATATTTGATAGAACCCTCTATTTGTTCCTAGTTATCATACAATAGGAACCGACACGAGACTAATTCTAAATGAGAATGCGGGCAGACACTTAACAATTGCAAACGAAAAACTAACCAAGTAAGAATGTGATGCAATTATACGAGTCTAGATGAATAGTCGGACATGCAATTAATTGAATAATATATATTCAAAGCTCGTGCAATTAACCGTGATTACAATTAAGTCATGGGATGATTTCCTAGCCATGTTCTCAGGTTGTGACCAATTCCAAATACCTACAAGAAAAACTATGATCAAAAAACATACATACCATTCCCTTATATAGATACAAAAAGCACACAAATCAAAATTCTCCCTACTAGTCCATAAGGGTCAAACTAGATTCATGCACTCACTATTTGGGTTACAACACAAGTATATGTAGGATAAGGCACTCGTATATGTAATAATACATTTGGGAAGATAAGAGTTGTTTGGTGTAGAAGAATGGTTCAAACCTTGTATATACATCTTGAATGTCAAAATACAAGTATGGTACATATATATAGAAGAGAGGAGAGAAACAGACAACTATGCAAGCAATGTGGGACTATGTCAGTATCCTACATGAGCCATAATAATGGTCCTGCTCAACATCTTTTCTAGTATTCTCTAACACTCTCCCGCAAGCTGGAGCGTACAAGTCGTAAGCACCAAGCTTGGATAAGAACTGATGGTACATTTGTCGAGGTAGCGCCTTGGTGAGAATGTCAGCAACTTGCTCTGACGTAGGAACATGCTCCAGCTAACTTCTTTAATTGAATCTTTTCACGGACGAAGTGACAGTCAACTTCAATGTCCTTAGTCCTCTCATGTAACACAGGATTCTTCACAATATGGATAGCAGTCTGACTATTGCAAAACAAGGTTGCAGGTGAGTATAAGGTGACCCCCAAATCACCAAGAAGACCCTCAAGCCAGGTGAGTTCAGAAACAACGGCCGTCATTGCACGATACTCAGCTTCTGCAGAAGAGCGAGCAATCACATATTGTTTCTTACTACGCCAAGTAATAAGATTCCCTCCAAAGTAGGTACAGAAACCCGTAGTGGAACGTCGATCATCCAGGGATCCTGCATAATCCGCATCTGAATATGCAATAAGAGATAGAGAGGAGGATGGATTATATACCAATCATTGTCCAAGAGTTGTCTTCAAATATCTAAGGATGTGTTCCACTGCCTGGAGATGAGAGATTTGAGGAGCATGCATAAACCGGTTGACCACACTAACAGCGAAAAAATATCAAGTCTTGTAATTGTCAGATATATCAGTTTCCCTGCAAGGCGCCGATAATACTCAGGGTTCGTAAGCAAAGAATCAGAGTCAGACCCATGAACACATAACTTATGATTGGCATCCATCGGAGTTTCCACGGGTTTGTACCCAGAGTAGCCAGCATCGTGCAGAAGATCAAGGTAGTACTTTTGTTGTGAAAGGACAAGACCATCAGGCCGTCTTGCAACCTCAAGTCCAAGAAAGTACCTGAGAGCCCCCAGATCTTTTGTTTAGAAGACAGAGTTTAAGTGTTGCTTGATTTGTTGTATCCTTGTGGAGTCATCGCCAGTAATCAAAATATCATCCAAATAAACCAAGAGAATGACAGTCTCAGTTGGTTGATGACGAGTGAAGAGAGAGAAGTCCGCTGATCTCCTCTTGAATCCAACTTCGTGAACGGCCTTACTGAATTTATCAAACCAAGATCTGGGAGATTGTTTGAGATCATAAATAGATTTTCGAAGATGACATACACGAGACTCCTCTGTGATCTCGAACCCGGGAGGTTGGTTCATGTAGACTGTTTCTTGAAATTCACCATTTAAAAATGCATTCTTTATATCCAGTTGATGGAGAGGCCGGTGGAAATGAACAGCCAAGGAGATCAACACCCGAATAGAGTTCAACTTGGCGACGGGAGAGAAGCTTTCATCATAATCAAGTCCCTGTTGTTGAGTGAACCCCCGAGCCACAAGTCGGGCTTTGAGCCTGTCAACCGTCCCAATCGGAGCATGTTTGTTAGCGAACACCCACTTGCAACTGACACATGATTGTCCAGACGGAAGAGGAACCAGATCCCAAGTTTGGTTAGACCAAAGAGCGGTCATTCTTCTTCCATAGCAGCACGCCACCCTGGATGAAGAAGAGTCTCTTGCACCGAGTTAGAGATAGAAATGGAGGGGAGAGAGAGAGAGAGAGAGATCAAACTTGCGTAGAGGTAGCGATAGGTGATGCAGAGAAACATAATTTGTCATGGGGTGAGCTTTAGATGTTGATGTTGGATCGTCAGTCCGCGGGATAGCACCGGTGGAAGAGGGTTGTTATAGAGCTCCAGAAGCCAAAGTATGACGAGTGTAGACACGGAGAAGATGCGGTGTGGATGATAGAGGTGGCACAGGTGCCGGAAGTGGAGTGGGTAGAAGTGGAGGTAGGAAAGACGTGACTGGAACGGTTGGACAAGGTATGGAGGGAAGAGGAGCAGAGTTTGACGGTGAGTCATAGAATGGTTGATCCTCACGAAAGGTGACATCGGCAGAGACTAACTTTGTCAATAGTTGGAGAATAACACAGATAGCTTTTTTGAGTCCGAGAGTACCCGAGAAACATACATGTGCTGGCACGAGGGGCCAACTTATCGGTGGTTGGACCAAATTTGTGAACATAGCAAGTACAGACAAACACACGAGGCGTGAGAGTGAATGGGGATTGGGACGGAAAGAGGAGACTAAACGAAATTGCAAAGTCGAGCACAGAGAATGGCATGTGGTTGATAAGGTAATATGCTGCAGACACATTAAAATTCCAAAATCGAGTCGGAACCTGCATTTTAAGCATGAGTGACTGAGTAACATCAAGAAGATGATGATTCTTTCGCTCGACCACACCATTTTATTGAGGCGTATATGCACACTAGGTTTGATTTATAATGTCGAACTTTGTACATAGGTTCGCGAATATCCAGCTAGCGTATTCCCAAGCATTATCAGTGTGAATAATTTTTAAATGAGAGGAGAACTGAGTACAAGTTTCCATAAGAAAGGTGTGAAATGTAGATGTTAGTTCAGCATGATCTCGAAGTAAGAATAACCAGATTAAGCAAGAGTAATCATCAATAAAAGTGACAAAATATCGATAGCCAAACATATTAAGGGTTTTATAAGAGCCTCAAATATCAGAATATACTAATGATAAAGGAGTATCACTCCGAGTACAAGTAGGATGAAAAGAAGCACGATGATGTTTGCCAAAGATACATGATTAACAAGAAAACTCATATAGGGAGACATCCGGAAGAGCTTTCTTCAGAATCTGGAGAGGAGCATGTCCAAGACGACAATGTCATTCAATAGTGGAGACAACGGAGAGAGCTGAAGGAGGAAAATCGAGGAGGTACAGCCCATTTGACAGTTGTCTCTTACCAATCAACTTTGATTTTATTTTGTTTAAAACTGTCTGTCTTTTGATCTTTTAATGCTGCACAACAAAGATAGATGGTGAGAAGTAAGTAACACAGCAATCAAGATCTTAAGTAAGGCGGCTAACAGAGTGCAAGTTAAATGGTGATCCTGGAACATAAAGTGCAGAAAACAGAGAGAGTGGGTGTGAGAGGTATATCAGCAGCGCCAGATACGGGGGTGGTATCACCATTAGCCACAGTAATGAACTTGGAGTTGTGGTCCTAAGCATTTTTAGTCATCAAATATTTTGGAGGGCGTTGCAAAGTAATATGGTGCGTGGCACCAGATTTTATCCACAATCCAATGGGAGCCCTGTGAGAGACAAGATATACCTTCATTTGAAATAGAGGAAACGGATCCAGAGGAGCGAGAGATCACCCCTTGTAGTTGTTGGAGTTGAGTGCGTAGAGCATTAATGTCTTCCCGAGTAAAGGCTGCAGAATCCGGAGCAGGAGAAGTGGAAGGCTCACCAATAGCAGGAGCAGCAAGGTGTGAAGGCAGACCATGTTTGCGATAGCAAGTGGGCTCAAGATGACCATCTTGACCGCAATACGTGCACTTAAACGGAGATCTGTCACTCTGACCTCTCAGGCCACGACGCCTAAACGGGTCGCGTCCCCCACGGGCTGATGACCCCCTGAGCTGACAAAAAGGAGCAGGTGTATAAAAGTGTAAATATTAGAAGAGCTGGGGAGAGAGTAATAGGGGCATCCTGGGGCGGCACTGTGACCTTCAGAATCATAGAGCGCACATCTGACAGAGATGGAGTGATAGTATATGAGAGAATCTGGGCCCGAACACTATGCAGGTAAGGGGGAACCTGGGACATCATCATCGCAATCTTGTTCTGACCATAATTCTTGCTTCTTTTTGAATAGCCAACATCTTCATACGAGCTGAGTGTTGGTGTCCTATCACTCCGCCTATCATTTTTGAAAAATCTGTAGTGGGAAAACTTGCCACCAGCTCTAACTCTGATGTTCTTGGCCTAAAACAGATCCAAGGATCTTTCTTCCCTGACTGTTTCAGAGGGACTCTTGGCAAAACTCGCCACAAAGGAGATCATATCACCGGAAGCCCTGGATCAAGAATTTGAAGATCTGAAATGATGTCAAACAGGTGTTGAAAACTATTCTGCCCATAATAAAAGGAGTGAAATGAGCTCCTCCCACATAGCCTTGGTCGTGTCATGATACATAGTCACCCGTCCTATAGGGCTCGGTGTCCATGGAGTTGAAATTGGTGCAGCCATCTTGAGACAGGACCCGGCCATAAATTATCATCCCGAAATAATTGAGAAACCACGCATCGGTGGGGTTGGTAGGTTACCATTCTTTTTGACCCCCATTCTGGAAGTTATGAAGAAGTCCTTTCGTGCTTGCAGTACTCGACGAACTGAGTGCACCCATTCCACAAAAATAAATTCCGTTAATCCCACTGAGGGAGATACTTAATTGGTTATACGGAGCTCATCGCGAAGCTCGGGAACCAGAGCCACAACACAAGCAGCCAAATCGGAGGTGGCGTTAGAAGCAAATCGGAGGTGGCATTAGAATTCTCAAACGTTATGAGTCTGCAGCGATTAGAGAGGACACTCGAGCGGTTAGGAGACCAAGCTCGCAGGGACTGAGAGACCGAGCAACAGAGCACCAGCGGGTAGAAGAGAGCCCGCAACGATTATGGCAACAGAACACCAGCAGCAAGAGAGGCGGCTAAAGAGGAAACCGCCGCGATTACAAAGAAAGATCGTTGCGGCAAGAGGCGATCACACCAGCAGATGGAAAGGAGAGTCCGCAGCGGATGGAAACAGTCCGCAGCGGTAAGAGAGCAATCCGCAGCAGCTAAGGAGGCAACCCGCTGCGGTTAAGGAAAGCAGAACAGCGGCCAAGCAGAGCCGCGATTTTAGCACAAGTCTGAGACTCAGCGGGTAGGCAGAGAAAGACCGCAAGCCGTGAGAAGATGCTGATAGAAAGCAAACCGCAGCGGCTAGAAAACAAACCGCAGCGACAAGACAGGAACACCAGTGGTAGGACCCGTAGCGGAAAGAAATTGTCTGCAACGATTAGGCAGGAAACCCGCAGCGGCTAAGAAGAAAACCAGCAGCGGTTACGAAAGTAACAACGGTTAAGAAAGTAACCCGCAGCGGTTAAGAGGATAACCCGCAACAGTTAAAGAAATAACAATTAGAGGTTAAGGAGAGCAAACCGGAGCAGCAACTAAACAATCAAACCGCGGCGAGAAGAGCCAGCAGGAAGGCAGACAGAGGCACGGAAGTGAGGCCCACTTGTCAGAGAGAAGAAGACTATAAAAAAGGGGGTGAAGGAGAGAAAGAAGAGGTGGAAGCCACGAGAGAGACCTATTGACACATTTTATTATTTATTTACATAATTTTTGGAATGGGTTTAGTCCCACATTGCGGGATACCTTTATTTGTATTCGGTTCTCCTATTTATATCCCCCAATAGTGGAAGAATATACTAATTACGTTCTCTCATTTGATTTGGTATCGGAGGAAACCCTCTCTCCTGATCCCTAATCTCCAGACCTGCCGAACCCGCATCCGCATCGCTTCCTGCGGCGTCTCCCGCATCCCGCATCGCCGACCCGCGGCGCATCCCGCTTCGTCGTTCTCGTGTATTCACTGTGCCGATGTGAGCCCGCTGCTTCTCCCACATCCCCCATCGCCTCTCCCGCTTCTTATGCATCACATCGCCATCGCTGATCGCCGATCTCATCGCATTTTCCGCACTACTTTAAATCTTGGCGTTTCCCCCCTCTTTTCTCCTTTCTTTTCTTCTCATGACCTAGATCTATGATCTACGGTCTTTCCTTTTTGGGGTGATGGGATTTCTTCCTTGTGTTTGAGGGTTTCTTGATTTTTTCCGCTCTTGGCGTTTTTCGTTTCTTTTGGGAGTTCTCTTATTCTCATCTCATAGATTCCTCACCTCTTGTTTCAACTGATGGCTTTGCTCGGCGCATCACCACCACCCTCCTCAATGAAAAGAATTTTATCGCTTGGTCCAACTCTGTGCGTGTCCATCTTGTCAGACATGACAAGCTAGATTGGCATGAACCGAATGGTGTTCCCCGTCCTTCCGATGAAAAGGCTATCCGTCAATGGCGCACGGAAAATTTCAAGATTCATGGGTGGCTTCAATGCTCCATGGAGCCCTGCATTTACGAGCAATTCATGCATTTCGATTCTGTGTCATCCCTTTGGGTTGTCTTGACTCGTACCTACGGTCACACACGCGTTGATATGCTGATTTACTCTGTCTTTCAAGAGATTTCTACTGGTCGTAAGGGGGATCGTTCGGTGCACGAGTATTTTACCTTTCTCTCTGGGCGATTCCATGAGCTTTCTGACCTCGAGCCACTTAGGCTCTGTTTGGGACAGCTCTGGCAGATTGAAAAGTTGCTGTCCGGATAGAGCTGTTTTAAAATAGATCTCTGGGGAGCAGTTTTGAAAAGCTGCAGAGTGTTTGGGTGTTCTGTGCAGAAGTGCGCTCGGAATCGCCGGAGGAAGGACGTCGGAGGTTCGGAATCGCCGGAGGAAGGCCGTCCGAGGCTCGGAATCGCCGGAGGAAGGCCGTCCGGCCTCTAAGCATGTTCCAACTGAAGAAACCATTAGATTTCCAAAACCTGAGAGAGAGAAAGCTATTTTGCAGGAGCAGAAGCTGAGGGGGGTGGAGATTTCTGAAAAGCTACAAAACAGCTCCAGATTTTTGAAAAGCTCTTCACAGGGAGCTGTCTCAAACACATATAAAACAGCTCTGGCTGCTGGAATAGAGATTTTCCAGCCGCCAGAGTTGCGCCAAACAGACCCTTAGTGCTTTTCCACATCCAGAGGATCTGCTTGTTGCCAAGCGTAGGGAGGAGAAACGGGAGACCTACTAGTTCCTGATGGTTACGACCCGAGTTTGAGCAGATTCGAATTTGGATTGTCAGCATGAATCCACTTCCTGATATATTGGATGCTTATTCCATGGTGGAGGAGCATGAACATCGTGCCCGCCTGACTGCTGTTTCATCAATTCCAGCTTTTGTTCCTCTTCCAGACCAAATGGCCCTTGCTTCCGGTCGTACTTCTTTTGTGTGAGGGGGCGTACTACAACCTATAAAGGTCGAGGGGGTGGCCGCGGCAGCCCATTTGCATCTGTTCAGTGTCAGCACTGTCTACGGACTGGTCATGAGAAGGACCGATGCTAGCTGCTCTTTCCTCACCTACGCCAGCAGTCAACCGACACTCGTGCTGCTGCCGCTACTTCTTCCAATTTTGGGGGCCAGCCTGATTCTGGTGCCCCGTCTGGGGCCCCTTCTACCGACTGGAGTCAGCTTATGGCTCAAGTGCAGCAGATTCAGTCTCAACTCCAGATGCAATCCCCGTTTCAGACATCGCACCCACCCCTTCCTGCTCAGCAGTTGTCTGCCTCCTCGTAGTTCTTGTCGACTTCAGCGTCTGCGTCAGGTACCCTGACGGCCTTCCATGTCACTCAAGAGGGATATTCCTCTACCTGGGTGATTGACTCTGGGGCCACTGATCACATGACTGGTAAGACATGCTTGTTCTCTTCTCTTGAGTCTCTGAGCGTCCATCGGCAGGTTCGCCTTGTCGATGGCTCTGTGACCCCCATTCTTCATCGAGGGGCAGTTCCCTTGTGTCCCACCTTCTCCTTGGGTTCAGTTCTTCATGTTCTCAAGCTTGCTTTAAATCTTCTCTTTGTTAGTCAATTGACTTGTTCGATGCACTGCTCGGTGACATTTTTTCCTTTTGGCTGTGTTTTTCAGGACCTAACCACGAGGAGCACTTTTGGCTACTGCCGTGAGCGCAACGGGATATACCAGCTGGATCTTCCACCCCCTTCGCCCTGTCTCTCACCCCCATCCATTGTTGTTGTTGCTTCGCCTGCTCTTTGGCATGCTAGACTGGGGAATGTGAGTTCTCAGATTGTGTCGTCTCTTTTTTCGAGTGTCTCGTTTGAGAACTCCTTTCAGTGTGATGTGTGTCAGCTTAGCAAACATACACGCATTTCCTATCATGTTTCTGTTTCTCGTAATTATGCACTGTTTGATATTATTCATTCAGATGTTTGGGGACTGCCCCGGTTATTTCTTATGATGGATTTTGGTATTTTGTTACTTTTATAGATGATTTTACTTGTTGTTGTTGGGTCTATCTTATGCGTGTCAAATATGATGTCTTTGATTTATATACTCAGTTTACTAATATGGTTATGACTCAGTTTTCCTCTCGTATTCGGGTCCTTTGCTCTAATAACGGTAGGAGTATACCTCTTTCTCTTTCACTACTTTCCTTGCTAGCCAAGGAACACTTCACCAATTCTCCTGTCCCTATATACCAGAACAGAACGGCGTGGCGGAACGCAAGAATCGTCATCTCTTGAATGTGACCGGATCTGTTCTTCGTGGGTCTCACGTCCCCAAGTCTTTTTGGAGTGCCGCCCTTCTTACGGGGACCTTCTTGGTCAACTGTCTGCCTTGTCAGCCTTTAGCCGGTCGGGTGCCCCTTAATCTTCTATCTCCCCATCGCCCTCTGTTTCCCGTCACTCTCCGGGTGCTTGATGACAAAGCTATTCGGTGCTTATTTTTGAGATATTCCTCCTCTTCCAAGGGCTATCGGTGTTTTGGCCCCTCTTCTCGCAGGACTTTTCACTCCCTGCATGTTAGGTTCTTTGAGGATGTCCACTTTTATGGTACCTCCTATGTCCCGGTTGCTCCTTCTGCTCTGCCACAGCCGGCCCTGGTTGCCCTGGCTCCGTTGCACGATTCTCTTTCATTGCAGACATACACTCGTGGCCCACGTGGGCCCTCACATGTTCATCCCATTCTTCGGGATCCACTGGTTATGCCCAGCTCACGGGACCTTGTGCCACATCCTCTGGCAGGTGATGATCTTTCCTCCTCTAACTTACCCATTGCACTTCGCAAGGGTAAGCGTTCTTGTGTTACTGATCATCTTGTGGCAAGCTATGTGTCCTACCAGCGTCTTTCTCAGGATTACCGGGCTTTCCGGACGGCTACCGACCAGATCAGAGTTCCGAGTTCGATGAATGAGGCGTTCCAGCACCCTGAGTGGGTGGCAACCATGGAGGCTGAGATGTCCGCTCTACAGAAGGCAGGCACCTGGCGTTTGGTCCCTCTTCCTGCTGGTCGGAAAAGTGTTAGCTGTCATTGGATTTACACTGTCAAGTATAATGTTGATGGTTCTCATGACAGCTACAAGGCACGTCTTGTCGTGAAGGGCTTCACTCAGACTCCTGGGGATTACGGCTTGACCTTTGCCCCGGTGGCCAAGCTATCTATTGTCCGTCTTCTTGTCTCTCTCGCTGCCTGCCATGGGTGGCCCCTTCATCAGATGGACGTGAAGAATGCATTCCTCAATGGTGACTTGTTGAGGAAGTTTATATGCATCCCCCCCCCCCCCCGTTACAAGATTCAGGGGGAGTATTTGGGCCTTGTTTGCCTTTTGCAGAAGTCTTTATATGGGCTGAAGCAGTCTCCTCGTGCGTGGTTTGAGCAGTTCGGTACTGTTGTGTTTCAAAGTGGGTTCACCAGATGTCATGCCGACCACACGTACTTTGTTCGGACTGTTGTGGATGGTCGTAAGGTCATTATTCTTCTCTATGTTGATGATATCATTCTTACCGGTGACAATAACTCGGGGATACTTCAGATTAAGGAGGTGCTTCAGAAGACATTTGAAGTGAAAGATTTGGGGTCTTTGAAATACTTTCTCGGTATTGAGGTTGTCAGATCTCAGCAGGGGATCACTTTGTCTCAGCACAAGTATACACTCGACCTCTTAAGTGATACTGGCCTTCTTGGGAGTTCTCATGTGTCTACACCCATGGATACGAACCATCGATTACACACCGAGTCTGTAGATCCTCTTCCTAAGCCGGGCAAATACCAGCGTCTTGTTGGCAGACTTATCTACTTGACCAACACTCGTCCCGACATTAGCTTTGTTGTGAGTGTGGTCAGTCAGTTCATGCATGCTCCACGGACTTCTCGCCTTGATGCAGCGTTTCGTATCCTCCACTACCTAAAGGGATCTCCTGGCCTCGGCCTTTTCTACTGATCATCTCTGTCCCCCCGTCTCACATGTTACACGAATTCTGACTATGCTGGTTCCCTTATTGATCGACGGTCTACTTCAAGAATGTGCACTTTCTATGGTGACAATCTCATTTCCTGGAAAAGCAAAAATACAGAGTGTTGTCTCCCGCTCGTCTGCTGAGGCCGAGTACCGGGCTATGGCTCATGGCGCTACTGAACTCCTCTGGCTGCGTACTCTATTGAACGAGCTTGGCTTTCCTCCTTCTGGTTCCTCGACACTTGTTTGCGACAACCAGTTTGTCATCATGCTAGCCTCAGACTCTGTTCTGCACGAGCGGACTAAGCATATTGAGGTTGATATTCACTTTCTCAGGGAGCACATCCGTTCAGGAACTCTTAAAGCGTCATATGTTCCCTCCGCAGAGCAGATTGCAGATGCCTTCACCAAGGCGGTTGGACCTTCCAGACTCCTCTCTACCTGTGACAAGTTGGGCTTGCTTGATCTATTCGCGCCAGCCTGAGGGGGAGTATTGACGCATTTTCTGATTTATTTACATAATATGGAATGGGGTTAGTCTCACATTGCGGGCTACTTTTATTTGTATTCAGTTCTCCTATTTATATCCCCCAATAGTGGAAGAATATACTAATTACGTTTTTTTCTCATTTGATTAGACCAGCAGACGCAAATAGGCAAGAGGAAACCGCGCGGATAGCAGTGGTCCGAGCGGATAGCCGCGCGAGCACACGGGTTACCCGCTCAGAGGAGTGCAGATAAATGCGGATAACAGCGATCAGGAAGGAATCCACTTAGAGAAAGACTGCTTCCTCTGATACCATGTAGTAAAATGGTTCAAACCGTGTATATACGTCTTGAATGTCAAAATACAAGTATAAGTACATATATATAGAAGAGATGAGAGAAACAGACAACTATAAAGCAATATGGGACTAAGCCAATATCCTATATGGGCCATAATAATGGGTCTACTCAACATCTTTTCTAGTATTCTCTAACATTTGGAAAGTGAGTTGAGAAATTGCCAGAAAAAGTGTGTTCTGAGCCATTGCAATGAAGCTACATTTTTTATTTGGAAAACCCAACTGCCAATGTATTGTGTCAGTATGATTATTAGAAAAATATTCAAAAAACCTAGTCATTTGAATAATAATGATGATGAATAGTGTGATGACTACTGATAAATTTATTTGAAAATATAATACAACACTCAAGCCTTTGTCCCACTATAGTGGGGTCGGCTACATGGATCCTTTGTAACCAGTGTGTCCTATCTTGTGTCATAATCTCACTAATGCCCAAGAACATCATATCTTTCCTTATAGTTTCATTCCCAGTCTTTATTGGTTTACCCCTCCCTCGTTTAACTTGCCTAGTGACTAGACTCTCACAACGCCTAACATGTGCCTCTAATAGTCTCCGTTGTACGTGTCCAAACCATCTTAGTCGAGCTTCTCGCATCTTCTCTGCAATTAGTGCTACAACTGTCTTATCTCTGATACATTCATTCCTAATCCTATCCAGTCTCATGTGTTCACACATCCACCTAAGCATTCTCATCTCCGTAACTCCCATTTTTTGCTCATGTACACAATTCATTGCCCAACGCTAAGAACCATAGAGCATCGCTGGTCTAATCGCAGTGCGGTAGAACTTGCCCTTAAGTTTTAATGGTACTTTACGTTCACACAAGATCCCTGACGCGCCTCTCCACTTCAACCAACCCGCTTGGATTCTATGTGTCACATCTTTATCAATACCTCCATATTTTTGAACTATCGATCCAAGATATTTAAAACATTCACCACAGGAAATATCTTGATCACCCAACTTAATAACGAAGTCATCCATCCTTCTTGCACTACTAAATTTAAGCTCTATATACTCCATCTTTATCTTGCTCAACCTAAAACACTTCTTTTCTAAAGTGTCTCGCCAAGATTCAAAATTTTCATTTACACTCTCGCGCGTCTCATCAACCAAAACGATATCATCCGCAAACAATAAACACAAAGGTATTGCTTGTTGGATATGTTCGGTGATTTCATCTAAGATAAGGATAAAGAGATAAAGGGCTTAAAGTTGACCACTGATGTAAACCAACATTCATAGGGAATTCCTGTGTTAATCCTCCAGATGCCCTCACCTTTGTCACTGAATTTGCATATATATCTTTGATTTTGTCAATGTATGATACATTTACACCTTTTTTTTTAAGACTCTCCATAAGATCTCTCTTGGAACTCTATCATAAGCCTTCTCAAGGTCGATAAACAGCATATGCAAATCTTGTTTTCTTTCTCGGTAGTTGTCAATGAGTCTCCTCAAGAGATGTATAGCTTCCATGGTCGACCGCCCTGGCATGAATCCAAATTGATTCTCTGAGATATTAATCTCTCGTCTTATTCTTCTTTCTATTAGTCTTTCTCATAATTTCATGGTATGATTAATCAATTTAATTCCTGTAATTAACACAATTTTGTATATCTCATTTTTTCTTATACAAAGGTACCCTAAAACTTATTTGAAAATATAATCATGGAAAAAATCTAAAATGCCACGATTATTATACATATAACCATTAGTATTCACATTGTCTATTTTGTCTCAGAAATAAAAAAATAACTAATTTAAATAACTAATTTTCTAAGTGAGTATTCCCATTATTACTTTAAGGCAAAACTCATAAATCAATCCCTAAACTTATCATGCTTTTAGAAATCAGTCCCCATACATTTTTTTTGCATGATTTCAGTCCCCCTACTTTATTAATTAACTGAAATCAGTCCCTCCAGGCAATTTTTCATTAATATCATTGGATTAAAGGCCTAAATTCTGTTTTAAAAAAAAATTGGTAACATCTTCATCTTCATCCACGACAAGATGGGTGAGGTTTTGCGGCATCCTATTTATGTCTGCAGGGAGTTCGCCGACGAAGTAATTGTCGGAAATTTCGAGCTTCTGCAACAAGGAGCAGTTATACAGGAAAGGATGGGAATTCTCCGGAGACATAGTTGTAGGAGAGGTTGAGACTTGTCAGTTCTTTAAGGTCGCGGATGAAGGAGCGGATGGGGAAGGAGATGTTGTTGTTGTAGAGGCTTATGCCGACGACATAACCCTCGCCGGAACAACTAATTCCGGCATATTAGCAGTGGTCTCCGGTGGAATTCCATGATATGAGCGATGCGGGGCTGCCCCAAGCGTTTTTTAGGTTGAGGAGGATTTGCTTCTCGTCCGGCCGCGGGGATTGGGAATAGGAAACAATAAAGTAGGCAAGGGAGAAGAAGATGAAGAATAGGACATGAGGTTTCAGCTCTGCGTCCATTGGAGAGGTTCTCGTTGGAGTAGGGCGGTTGTCGGCAATCGGAGGGTGGATAATCTGCTCAAAAAGATAATACTTGCCGTGGATGAGGATGAAGATGTTACCGAATTTTTTAAAAAAACAGAATTTAGGCCTTTAATCCTATGATATTAATGAATAATTGCCTAGAGGGACTGATTTCAGTTAATTAATAAAGTAAGGGGACTGAAATCATGCAAAAAAAGTATGGGGACTGATTTCTAAAAGCATGATAAGTTTAGGGACTGATTTATGAGTTTTGCCTAAATTTAATTTATAAAATAAATAATAAACCATATTGAATATTGTAATCAAGATTTTTAAAACCGGACCAGATATTTAACCGGAAGAGATAAAGATTCATGATCAGATCAGTTCAACCAGTTGGACCGGGGTTGAACCGTGATGACGTAATAAACATAAAATATATTTAAATTGTATTATATTTTTTATAATAATCCTCATAAATATATAAAAACAACAAATAATATATAAATATTTCCACAAAAGTAGTATAGCTTAATTTGTTTAAAATATCTGTAATTATTTTTAGCTAAATGGTTTAGTTAATAACATTAAACTGAATTGGGCTTTGATAAAATTAAGGGTCCACTAATTATCAATATATTATTTATAACAAATTTTTAGAAATGCTAGTACCTATAAAATATATTATTAATTAGAAGTTTTCATCAACTTACTCTAGTATAGTTGGTTGGAATCTTCAGCAAACATAAAGAGGTCTTGAGATTTTATCTCAACATCTACATTTTTTTTCCACCTAAAGCTAGCCAGTCTGCTTATCCGATTTTCTGAAACCGGAAGCAGTTTCCAGTTTCTCGGTTCAACCGGGAGGATCGGCGGTTCTAGAGTGGGTCGAGTAGGAAGCCAGTTATACATATTAGCCAGATCGGCTAGTCAACCGGGTCACGGTCAAACTGGTTGGACTGGCCGGTCGGTCCAGTTTTCACAAGCTTGATTATAATATTGTTAACTAAATATCATTTCTTAAAAACTAATTGTTGAGATGTGTTTATCGTTATTATGTGTGGTTTATTCTTAGCAGTGTAATATGTATTTGTTTTCCTGATCCGCCTCCATATATAAAGGGGATTAGGGCTTCCTCATTGTAATTCAAGTCTTTTTTGTTTCCGCAACATGGTATCAGAGCCTTAGGCGATTAGGACCCGTTCTTCTTCTTCTTAGGCTTTTTTTCCCGGCGGATTGCCGCTGTTTGGTTCTTTTGACATCGAAAATGTGGCTCTAACTTGATGGTATTTTCGGTGTCAGTCCTTATTGGAGGTTCCCTCATGATCTTAGTATTGTTTCTTCTTCTATGAGCGAATCCTAGTTTCTATCTAGGTGTTTGTGGGGCTTCTTGTGTTGATCTTGCACATCATGTCAAGGAATGATGGATCTCCTAGTCTCTCTTTCGGTGTCGGGATCTCCTGCACTACCTTGTAGTCCGGTGGCGCGGTTCAGTCCAGGCATGACCACAATACTCCTCAAACCATCACTATTAGATTGGATGGTTCTAATTTTCTTCCGTGGTCTCGGACTATTACCCATTGTCTTGAAGAGCAGACGTTTGTTTGGGTATGTTCTGGGGACTATTCTAACACCGGCCAAAGATTCTCCGGACTGGCTACAGTGGGAATCTGAGAACTCTCTTGTATGTCTTGGTTGACAAACTCTATGATTGACTCGATTGCTTGGAATTATCTGTTTTTGGAGACTGCAGCGGTTATTTGGAAGAGGGCTGAGGCTACTTACTCCTGTCGGGGTAATGCTGCCCAAATTTTCCAACTGCGACGGAAGATCTTCCTCCTTCGTCAGGGTGGTCGCCCTCCGTCTGTCTACTACTTGGAGTTCAACTCAACTGTAGAGTATGATCACTTTGACTCCCTCACTCTTGTCTCCTGAGGATGAGCTCCTCGTTCGAGCTCGGGAAGATAGGAATAGAGTTTGAGTTCCTTCATGGCCTGCACCGCGACTTTGATCCAATCAGTGTGCAGATTCTTGGGCGTTCTCCTCTATCATTCCTTCCCGAGGTTTTCAGTTTGATTCAACAGGAATTTGATCGACAACGGACATTGACCCCTGATACTGCTCCTGAAGGTTCTGATTTGGCTGTTCAGTTTGGCATTAGAGTTCCACGTGATTCCAGTCCCAAGTCCACCGACAAAGATCACTTGCTCTGTGATTACTGCGACAAGTATCGTCATACTCTGGACACCTACTTTCATCTTCATGGCTTTCTTGCACCCCGTGGGGACTCCGCACCGCGTGGCGGTCGTGGTTACGATCGTTCTCCAGGTCGCTCTACTCAGCCCCGCTCTACTCACATGTCTGATTCCTCTAAGGAGACGCTTCCTTGCACTACCTAGTTTGCTCCTCTTCTGTCTTAGTCCGCTGATGAGATTCATGCCTTCTGGCGTCTAATGCAGCAGCAGACTTTGAAGCCTTCTGTGTCCTCGTCTTCCTATGCTCATCAAGCACCCTCAGGTACTCATAATGCATCATGTCGTCCCTCTACCCATTGGAATATCAATTTTAGAGCAACAAATCATATGACCGGCTTTGCTACATGTTTTGTATCTTATCTATCATTGTCTGGTCGAGACAAAGTGAGCATTGCGGATGGCTCCTTATCTCCAATTGCTGGAAAATGAACAATCATTTGCTCCTCTCTTACTCTTTCTTTTTCATTCATGTACTCAAGTTTACTCGCAATCTTCTCTCAATTAGTCATCTGACAAACTCTATAAACTGTTTCATGGCATTCTTTTCATCTTTTTGTGTATTTCAGGACCTGAAAACGGGGACGGTGATTGGCTCTGGTAGTCTGGTAGATGGGCTTTACGAGTTTGATTCTTCCACTCCTGCATATTCTCCTCGGGCCTTTCATGCTGATCAGGCGGTCACTTTGGAGTCCTGACATTGCTTTCTTGGACATACTTATATTTTGTATATGAAACGTTTATTTCCTACTTTGTCTATTGTATTAGTTGATAATTTTCATTGTAATGTTTGTGAACTTGGCAAACATCATCATGTTTCGTTTAATCATGTTTCATCCCCTAGTTCTGCTCATTTTCATGTTATTCGCAGTGATGTTTGGGAGTCTTGCCATGTTTCTTCTATTTTTTAGTGGTGTTGGTTTGTCACTTCCATCGACTGCTTCTCTCATACTACATGGGTTTATCTAATGAAGGCTAAAGATGAAGTTTCCCTTTTTTCAGCATTTTCACAAAATGATTTCTACGCAATTTGATATCCCTATCAAAATCCTTCGTACCGACAATGGTTGCGAGTACATGGATTCTCAATTTGACCGCTACCTTGCGGATCATGGGATTATCCATCAAACGTCTTGCGTTCATTCTCCTGCTCAAAATGAGGTGGCCGAACGCAAGAATCGTCATCTCTTGGAAGTTGACCGGTGTCTTCTTCTCCATATGCACCTTCCAAAGTACTATTGGGGAATGTTGTTCTCACTGCCGTCTATCTTATTAATCGCATGTCTTCTCGTGTCCTGGGTTATAACGCTCCTCTTCTCACTCTTAGGGTGCCTCCTACTACTCAACAACCTCGTATATTCGGTTGTGTTTGATTTGTCCATATTCACCAAAAGACAAAACTTGATCCTCAAACTCACAAATGTGTTTTTATCAGCTATGCTCCTACTCAAAAGGGTTATAAATGCTTTGAAACGGTGCTTAAGAAAGTCTTTGTTATCATGAAATGTCACATTCTGTGAATCTGAGAGCAACTATGAGCCCTCACTTCAGGGGGGACCTCTTCTATGTTGGAAGTGAATTCTTTAACTCCTTTATCCATTCTTCTGTTATATCACTATCACTCGACTCTGTCTCATATTGCTCCTGCGTCAACTCCTGCTGCTCCTATTGTCAAGCCCCTGCAGATTTACTCTCGTCGTCCCAAGGGAATGGACACATCGGCCCCTAATAGAGTCCCAGAGCAGACATCGGATCCATCGTCAAGTTCTTTTACTCTAAGGGAAGGTACTTCTACACAACACCTGTTATCCCAATTCGTCTCAAATTCGTACTTAACGGCATCCCATAGAGCTTTTGTCTCTTCTTTGGTTGCTACTTTCATCCCTATTTTGTAGGAGGATGTTTTCTCTAATGACAGGTGGAAGACGGCTATGCTTGAAAAAATGCATACCTTCGATAAGAATCACACATGGGACCTAGTACATCTGTCTAAAGGAAAGACTATTGTGGGATGCAAGTGGGTGTTATCTGTCAAATAGAAGACTCAGGGGGTTGTGGAAAGGTACAAGTCTAGGCTGGTTGCAAGAGGGTACACTCAGACGGCAGGTATTTATTACCAGGAAACTTTTGCAGTGGTTGCTAAGATGAACTCTATAAGGATTCTCCTATCGTATGATGTCTGCAAGGGGTGGAGTCTCAGCCAACTAGATGTAAAAAATGTGTTCCTTCATGGTGATCTGGAAGAAGAGGTATGCATGGCTCTACCTCCTGGTCTCTCTCCTAGAGGATCTGAAGGCAAGATGTGCAAGTTGAAGAAGGCCGTGTATGGCCTGAAACAATAGCCTAGAGTTTGGTTTGGAAGATTTCACAAGCCAATGACATGTTTCGAATTCTGCCAGAGTAATGGAGATCATACTCTTTTCATCAAAAACAATGAAGGAAAATTAACTGCTTTGATAGTTTATGTATATGACATCATTATAACAGGAGACGATCAGAACGAGATTCAGGCATTGAAAGTGAGACTTGCGAAAGAATTTGAAGTAAAAGATATGGGGAACCTCAAGTACTTCTTGGGTATTCAGGTTGTCAGGTCCAAACAGGGGATACTCATATCACAGAGAAAATATACTCTTGACCTCCTTGAAGTTTCAGGAATGAGTGAGTGCAGACCGGCTGACACTCTAATAAAAGTCAACCACAGACTTGGAAACGATGATGGTGACATAATTGAAGACATTCTCAGTTTTCAGAGGCTTGTTGGAAAACTGATCTACCCGTCGCATCCTCGCCCAGATATCTCCTATGTTGTATGAGATGTTGATGAAGATGGAGTCGTCCCGCAAAATTTTGAGGAAGCCCGCCGTAATCGCAAACATCGCTACAATCTCCGCTCGCGGCCGCATCGCCGCAACATTCAAGATAATGAAGACATCTGCCGCTACGACCTCGGCGCACGACCTCGTGCGGCCACATAGCTCTTTGGTGCCCACGCATGGCTCTTGCCTTCTACATTTAGTATTTTAAGTTTTATTTTGAACTTATTTTTAGTTTACTGTTTAATGTCATTTTATGTTTAATGGTAATTTAATGTTAGTATTAATTTATGATTAAATTTTATTGTAAAACAATTGATATAAAGCGGAAGGAGGAAGGAAATCAGATGCTTTTTATACAGAAGAATTTTTCCCGTGAACTTTCTTAGGGTTCGGCCCTTCCTGCTTCTCCGCCCCTGTTCGCGACTCCGGTGTGGAGCGGTTGCCGCCAGAGCCATGTCGGCTTTCTCCCGCACGATCGGAGTCGGCGACAGCGACGCTGCTCGCTACCCTCTGGTGGACCCGTGAATCCAGTCCTTTATTCCGGTGCGACTCCGGCGGATCTCGTGGAGAGAGATTTTCCATTACTCATCTTTGTGTGATCTTGGGTAACGATTCTCTCCACATAGTGTGATTCCTCTCTCCTTTACGAGCCTTGTGTGTTGTTGTTTTTTGTGGTTGAGGTCGGGTGTTGTCTCCGAAACCTTGTTTGATTCGTTGGTATTTTTCTGGGACACGATTGATTTTGTCACTCAGATTTGTTAGGGTTGTTAAGGGTTTGTTCTTCTTGTTGTGCCGTGACTTGTTGGGAGTGGATCCGACTTCTTTCGAACCATAGTTTTAGTTGGATTCCTCTTGGTGAATGTTGTGTGTGTGGTAACTAATTGTTAAATGTGGTTGCGTAATTAGTGCGTGAAAGAGTGACCTCCGTTGAGTGACTCACCGACGTAATCCCTCACATTCATCGGAAGCGTAAGCCTACATCAATTTGATATCAGAGGGAGGTTGACCAATTTCTTAACTTGGCCCCGGTCCGCACTAATTCACCTAGACTTTACGTGTGCACAAATTATTTTTCTATAATAAAAAAAACAAAAAAATTCCTAACAATCGCATGCCCACTAGGTCCGGTCACAAGTATCGCACAAACTCCGGTCACAAGTATCACACATCCTCGTCGAGTATGGTCGATGAACGACACCCAAATCAAAACCCCTCTCCGGTTGATGAACTTCGCTTGGAGATGAATCAACAACTGGGGGAACTTCGGGGAATGATGGCCCAACTTTTGGCCAACGAACCCCCTCACCACCTAGAGGTCATAGGCCACCAAATCGTCACCACCACCACGAGGACGACGACCGTGAGGATTTGTCTCCACGTGCCCGTCCACAACATCGTCGCCCTGAACGAGACGTCGACCTTACCCGCACCATTAAAATAAATGTCCCCACCTACGACGACTTAGGAGAGCCGCAATTTTTTCTGAATTGGATTATGGATATGAAGTGCTATTTTGAATGGCATTGCCTAGTGGACCCACAGAAAGTTCAAGTGGCTAGGATGAAGTTAACGGAACGAGCCAAAGTATTTTGGTTAAATGAGAAGCGACGTTTCGGAGCTAAGAATGATGTCCCCCCTGTCGGTTGGCACGTTACGAAAAGTCTTCTAAAGGATCAATATGTCATCGCCTATCATCGCACCCAAATGTTCGACGAGTTAGCCACCCTTCGGCAAGGCGATAGGTCTGTTGTTGATTACATGGGAGAACTAAAAGATAAAATGATCTGATGTGAGGTTCAAGAGATGTCGGAGGTTACACTTTCTCGATTTTGTAAGGGTCCTTAGCTACGACATCCAAAAGAAACTCTTACGTTACGGTCACACTGATTTGAGCACCACCTACAACGTCACTCTAGATATTGAAAAGCACTTATCCGCTAAGTCCAAACCTAAACACAACTCATATAAAGGTAAAACTAGGTTTAACTCTTTCGCCTCTACCTCTAAGGACAAGGGAAAATTTAAGACTAAGGATTCCTCTAACATCGTTATTACGGTTATGGACGCTAAGAATCCCCTAAGGGAGCGCATTCCCGTAGGCAAGATTAGTAAGACTAATGCCACTTGTTATGCTTGCGGGGTAACCAGCCATTATGTCGTAGAATGCCCAACTAAAACAAAGACCTTGGCCATACTCGAGCCTACTAGTGAAACCCCCGACTTTATTTATGAGGCTATGGATGAATCGGAACCGGAAGGATTTCCTAGTGACATGAAAGATGACCTCAACATTATGGTAATGCGTTGTATTTTAACAACTCCGCGTGCGACGGATGATTGGCACCGCACCAACATCTTCTCGTTGATTTTTAAGAACGGTGAGAAGCTTTGTAAGTTGATTATCGATAGTGAAATTTGCATGAATGTTATTTTGGAGAGCGTCGTCACGCGTATGAAGCTCACTACGGAGCCCCACCGCGTGCGACGGATGATTGGTACTGCACCAACATCTTCTCGTTGATTTTTAAGAGCGGTGAGAAGCTTTGTAAGTTGATTATCGATAGTGGAAGTCGCATGAATGCTATTTCGGAGAGCGCAGTCACGCATATGAAGCTCACTGCGGAGCCCCACCCCTACTCCTACCAAGTAGCATGGGTCAACAAAACATCCCTTCCCGTTACACGGAGATGTCTAGTATCCCTTACCATCAAGTCGTACTCGAAAAATATTTGGTGTGATGTAATCCCCATGGATGCTTGTCATGTTTTGCTAGGACGTTCTTGGCTTTTTGATCATGACGTGGCGTACTTTGGGAGAGCTAACATGTATGAATTTAAATTTAATGGCAAAAAAGTGGTTCTCAAACTCATCCCTCCTAAGGACCACTCCACCCCCTCCAAGGATACCACCCTTCCGATAGAAAAGAAAATGTTAAGTTTGATGGGACATAAGGAATTCACTTGTGATTCCTTTCTTAGTGGAGTTATGTAAGCCTTGGTGTGACTTCAAGCTAAGGGTCATGCTCCTAATTTGGAAGATTTGTCACCGGAATTGAGAGCGTTGCTAGAAGAATCTTAAGGATGTATATCCGGATGAGTTGCCACCCACGTTACCACCACTAAGAGAGATCCAACACGCTACAGATCTCATCTCGGGTTCGTCTCTACCAAATCTCCCACACTATAGGTTGAACCACGCGGCACACCAAGAACTACAAACGCAAATTTCGGAACTTTTACAAAAGGGTGTTATAAGGCATAGCAAGAGCCTGTGCTGTCCCCGCTTTACTTGCCCCCAAAAAAGACGGATCTTGGCGAATGTGCACATATAGCCGTGCAATTAACAAGATTACCATTAAATATCGATTTTTGATTCCCCGCTTAGATGATTTATTGGACATGCTAGTCGGTGCCACGATTTTCTCTAAATTGGATCTTAGGAGTGGCTGCCACCAAATTCGGATTTGTGAAGGGGATGAATGGAAAACCGCATTTAAATCTAAGGACGGGTTATATGAGTAGCTCGTTATGTCATTTGTCTTATCCAATGCCCCAAGTACGTTTTCCCGCATGATGACACACGTGTTCCAACCCTTTATGGGTAAGTTCATCGTCGTATACTTTGATGACATTTTAGTGTATAGCACTTCCCCGTCGGATCACTACTCCCATTTACAAATAGTTTTCTCTACTTTTCGTGAAGAGAAATTGTTTGTGAATATTAAGAAGTGTACGTTCTTTGTCCACTCCGTAGAGTTCTTTAGCTATATTATGAGTTCGGATGGTATTAAGGTGGACCCGGGAAAGGTCCAAGTCATTAAGGATTGGCCTGAGCCTAAGTGCATTCGTGACGTGAGAAGCTTTCATGGTTTAGCTACTTTTTACTGCCGTTTCATTAAGGATTTTAGTAGTATCATGGCATTCATTACGGAGTGTATGAAGAAGGGGGATTTTAAGTGGACTACCTCCGCCACCGTTACGTTCCAAACTATCAAAACTAAAATGACGGAGGCTCTGATTCTTCGCTCACCCGACTTCACTAAGGATTTTGAACTATCATGTGATGCGTCCGGAATCGGAGTTGGTAGAGTGCTAAGCCAAGAGGGACATCCTATTGGCTATTTTAGCGAGAAATTAGCGGGCCCAAAATTAAATTATTCCAATTGTGATCGGGAATTCTACGCGGTCATTCGTTGTCTCCAATATTGGAGGCATTATCTCCTTCCCAAGGAGTTCGTTCTCCTTTCTGATCATGAAGTCGTTAGGTTCATTAATTCTCAACATAAAATTAGCCCCTGTCACGCTAAATGGGTCTCTTTTATTCAAGAGTACACATTTTCCCTCAAGCACCTTAAGGGTTCACAAAACCGTGTTGCTGACGCGCTTAGTCGTCTATCTTTATTATTGACTATCATGCAAGTTAAGGTTATCGGATTTGAAAGGGTTAAGATGAGTATGTACACTGTCCGGATTTTAGGGATGCTTACTTGAGTGTCCAACATGACTCCTTTACTACTATTTTTGCTTATTATATTCGAGACGGATATTTATTCAAGCATTCTAAGTTGTGTATCCCGCAAACGTCATTACGCCATTTCATCGTTTGGGAGATACATAGTGGTGGACTAGGTGGACATTTTGGACGGGATAAAACGATTTCACTCGTGGAAGATAAATTTTACTGGTCGGATTTGAAGGCACTAGTTGGCAAGATAGTTAGTAGTTGTCGGACTTGCCAACTTGCTAAGGGAAATAAGACCAATGTTGGGTTATACACACCGCTCCTCATTCCTTCCATTCCATGGGAAGATGTGAGCATGGACTTTATTTTAGGCCTTCCCCCAACCATTCGCCGGCATGACTCTGTATTAGTGGTTGTAGATGGTTTCTCTAAAATGACCTATTTTATTGCTTGCAGTAAGACGAGTGACGCCTCCCACATCGTCAAACTTTATTTCAAAGAGGTAGTTAGTCACCGGGGTGTACCCAAGACTACCGTTAGCGATAGAGACGTCAAGTTTACTAGTTATTTTTGGAAGACCCTATGGAAATTAATGGGTACTAAGCTTCTATTTTTGCGGCCTATCACCCACAAACGGATGGGCAAACGGAAGTGATTAATCGTAGTTGGGGCAACCTTTTACGGTGTCTTGTGGGAGATCACAAAGGCACTTGGGATCTCGTCCTTCCACACGCCCAACTAGCTTATAATAACTCAAAAAATCATTCTACCGGTTTGTCGCCCAATGAATTGTGCATGGTTATAAAGCGTCGGTGCCTTGTGATTTGATTCCTCTTCCACCCACTTATAAATCAAGTCACTTTGCACAAGATTTTGCTCAACATATTCATGAACTTCATAAGCACATTCACGACACGCTAGCCACTCAATATGATCTTTATCAATCACATGTCAACTTGCATCGGAGGGCGTCCCACTTTAATGTTGGTGATTCGGTTTTAGTCTGTCTACTCGCTGAACGGTTGCCTTCGGGCACCATAAAGAAGTTAGCCCAAAGGAGAGCCGGTTCTTTTCAAATTCTAAAAAAATTGAGTGACAACGCTTACGTTTTGGATTTGCCGTCGGATTGGAGAATTTCTCCTGTTTTCAATGTTTCGGATTTAACACCCTATGTTTCACCGCCACCGGAATTACTTCATTCTCTTTTTTCTTCTTCGTCTACATCTTCTCTTGGGGTGGGTGGTGAGCTAGTTCCCGTGTCTCTCTCCACGTCGGATCCTTCCGTTTGTACGCCGGATGTTGAGGTTATGGATTCTCTTCCGCATGCCACTAACGTTTTTCCAAGGTTCCCCAAAACATCTTTTGTGCCTGACAGGATTTTGGATGATGAGGTTCTCACATCTCCCGACGGTAGCATCAATCGCTACCTTGTTCGTTGGCTTGATCGTCCCGCATCAGATGATTCTTGGGTCCCAGAAGCTGAATTGCAACAGCTAGATGATTCTCTCCTTCAACAATATTGTCGTGACCACCCACCGGTGATGAATGTTTTTGAGTGGGGGAGGATTGATGAAGATGGAGCCGTCCCGCAAAATTTTGAGGAAGCCCGCCGCAACCGCAAACATCGCTACAATCTCCGCTCGCGGCCGCATCGCCGCAACATTCAAGATGATGAAGATATCTGCCGCTACGACCTCCGCGCACGACCTCATGCGGCCACATAGCTCTTTGGTGCCCAACGCATGGCTCGTGTTCTACATTTAGTATTTTAAATTTTATTTTGAACTTATTTTTAGTTTATTGTTTAATGTCAATTTATGCTTAATGGTAATTTAATGTTAGTGTTAGTTTATGATTAAATGTTATTGTAAAACAATTGATATAAAGCGGAAGGGAGGAATGAAATCAGAAGCTTTTTAGACAGCAAAGAATTTTTCCCGTGAGCTTTCTTAGGGATCGACCCTTCCTGCTTCCCCGCCCTTGTTCGCGACTCCGGTGTGGAGCGGCTGCCGCCAGAGCCTTGTCGGATTTCTCCGCACGATCGGAGTCGGCGACAGCGACGCTGCTCGCTACCCCCCGGTGTGACTTGGTGGACCCGTGCATCCAGTCCTTTATTCCGGTGCGACTCCGGCGGATCTCGTGGAGAGAGATTTTCCATTACTCATCTTTGTGTGATCTTGGGTAACGATTCTCTCCACATAGTGTGATTCCTCTCTCCTTTACGAGCCTTGTGTGTTGTTTTTTGTGGTTGAGGTCGGGTGTTGTCTCTGAAACCTTGTTTGATTTGTTGGTATTTTTCTGGGACACGATTGATTTTGTCGCTCAGATTTGTTAGGGTTGTTAAGGGTTTGTTCTTCTTGTTGCGCTGTGACTTGTTGGGAGTGGATCCGACTTATTTCGAACCGTAGTTTTAGTCGGATTCCTCTTGGTGAATGTTGTGTATGTGGTGACTAATTGTTAAATGTGATTGCGTAATTAGTGCGTGAAAGAGTGACCTCCGTTGAGTGACTCACCGATGTAATCCCTCACATTCACCGAACGTGTAAGCCTACATCAGATGCTTCTCATCATGTCCACAAATATCTCAAGTTCTCTCCTGGGAGGGGAATCCTGTTTTCATTAAATGAAGAGATGACTATTGAGGTGTACACGGATGCTGACTGGGCTGGATTGATTGAATATCGACGATCCACGTCTGGGTATTGCACTATGGTGGGTGGACATTTAGTCACCTGGAGGAGCAAAAAACAGCATGTGGTTGCCAGATCTAGCGTTGAGGCGGAGTTCAGGGCTATGCCTCACGAAATCTGTGAAGGGCTATGGATACAAACTATTTTGACCGATCTTGGGCTTAAAAGTAGCGAGCTCATCAGGCTATACTGCAACAACAAGCTTGCGATCTGTATTGCTCACAATCCTGTGCAACATGACCGTACAAAACATATTGAAATCGGCAAACACTTCAACAAAGAAAACATAGATAGAGACATTGTTGTCACTCCATTTGTGACCTCGAAGCAACAATTGCCAGATCTCCTGGCGAAGGGATTATGCAGTAGTTTTTTTAAAGAGCTTGTTGGCAAGTTGGGAATGTTCGACATCACACACCCAACTTGAGGGGGGTGTTGAGATGTGCTTATCGTTATTATGTGAGGTTTATTCTTAGCCCTGAAATATTGTATTTGTTTTCCTGATCCGCCTCCATATATAGAGGGGATTAGGGCTTCCGCATTATAATTCAAGTCTTTTTCATTTCCGCAACACTAATTGTTGAAACCTGATTTGCCCATGAAGAAATTATGAATTCAAAAATATTAGTAAGATGAGGATGGAGAAAATGAAGACCAAGACAACAAGTCGAACAGGCCATCGTATTTGATGAGACAAATAGGGTCAGTGATACTAACAAGGATATCTGTAACAGTCAGGTTATTAATTTAACTTTAAAATATAAATCATATATAATATTGAACATTATAATCTTGTTATGCTTGTCATAATACTTCGTCTTTAAGACTAATATTGTTGAAAACTAATATTTTTGAAAACCGATTTGGAGGATGGATAAAAGGAAAAATAAGGACAAGCAAGAGAGAAATGGTCAGAGAATAAGGGAGTGAGAAAGATGAAAGTATCACAGTACAATGTTTGCCCATGATTGTTGTTGCATCCTCCGGTTGAGATCTCCTCATCAAAGAACTACACAACATCCTCAGGCGAGATCCTGCTGCAGGAGCCCTCATGGCAAGGTCCTCCTCGACAAGATCTTCCTAGGGGAGTCCTCATGGCACCACTCTCAAATTATAGTGTCCATCATCTTAACTCTAGGACTTAATTCACCACCCAACATTCCTCTTCCATCCATAACATCTGACAGATCATGAAGGGACTAAGGTGGCGTTTGATTCAATTGATGGGCGCCGATGCGGTTGGGAGAAAACACAGTTTAGGCTATAAGCAGCATTTGGCATTGGTTGATAGCAGAAAATCTTTTTTTTAATACACGCCACTTATGCCTATCCCTCAACCGCGCCTTGAATCCATGTCTGATCGCAGCTGCTGCGGTTGACAAAGAGCTCTCCCGCCTCCTCGTTCTTCTCCTATTCTCCCCAGTGGTGCTTCCTCCCGCCGCTCAGCAGGAGCTCAAAGCTATGGTGATTTCTCCAGCTTGACGCTCTTCCTCGTGTTCGCCAACAGCGGGAGATCGAAGCTATCTTCTTCCCGTTTCCCTTCTTGACGATCTTCCCCTTACAGCTTCTAGTAAGTTTTTTAGCCGATTGATTTCTTCCTCCCCGCTCTCCAACAGATCTAGCAGATTTTACCAATTTCCCCCTTTTTCAACCAGATCTATAGGAGAGTGCAGAAATATTTTCATCAAAATCTGCAGATTGTAGAATTTTTTTCATCTCATTCCACAAATCTGCATTTATTCTATGTTCTCCACCCTCAGGTCCCTTGTTCTGTAGGTTTTTTTGCTTCTTCTATTTTTTTGATGTATCTTTAAACCTGAGTAAATATTTCAGAAGTTCTTTTACCATTTATTTTTTTGTATTGAGCTCTTTGTCACTGAAAGATTTCATTTTTGATGTGTAGTGAACATGCATTTCTGAAAAATGTACAGATCTTCGTTTTTGAACATGCATTTCTGAAAAAATGAACATATGTTTAATTTTTCACTGAAAGATTTCAATTTTGATGTGCCGTGAACATGCAATTGTGAAAATGTGGAGATCATTTTTAAACATGCATTTTTTATTTGATTTTGGAGTTGTAGTTTTCTGCTTGAAATCAGCATGCACAAGCACACAACATGTAGTAGTCAAACAAATTGAGCATTTTTGTGTTTGTAGTTGTGCATGTTGGTTATCATTTTATGAAAAAAAAATTACTCAACTTCTCTTAGTTCCCAAACAATTTTTCTAAAACTCCGTTTTACAAACTTAAATTCACGCAAACATTATTTTAATAAAACTTCATTTTCCAGAAACAACATTTTCCTATCAGCGGCTTTCCATTAGCAACAGCTCAACCAAACGGAGCCTAAATGTCAAAGAGCTATCCACGCTTTTTGGACATAAAAATCTATTCATGCCCAAAAAACTCTTCAAGTTTATCATGTTTTCCTTGTGGTGTCAGGGACAATTATGGTGTCCAAGAAGATTACGTTGGTTCCTCCCTCAAATGTGTTGTCAAAGAAAGCCGTGTTGTTGGGGTGTGAGGATCAAAGATGACTTATTGTGGGAGCCATCCCCTTTGTTGATGCATTCACAGGTGGGTTATACATGAGAGATGGCCTCCTTCCTTGGACATGTTGATCAGTGTCTTCTGCAAAATGGGAGGTGTCCCTGCCAGATTGGATCATGACTACCCAAAAGGAGACAGAGATCACACTGGGAAGGGAGATGACCATGAAATGATCATCTCGAAAGATTGACTCCATGTCTACCCAAAGGGAGATGGTTGTTAATCACGTCATGAATGGGACAACCACTATCCTTAACAGAATGTATGGATGCACACTGTTCCTTCATGTGAGGATATGAGCTTACCAGATCCCATGGGCTATTCCCACATTGCACAAAAGATAAATCGCTAATTTTTTTTACAAAAGAGTTGCTTACTTTTCATTCTTTCATGTTCTATCTCAATCAGGAGATAATTTGGTATGGAGCGTCGACAGATTGATTTGGAATTTTAGACGGAAGTCACTTAGCGTCAGAGTTAAATGGTCGAGGGAATCTGTGCCTGGAATTTCTAAGTGGGGGAATTAGAAGACTTGTCACCATTCCAACAAACATGGTAAGGGCACACTTTGAGTTGTTATCGTTGGTTTAATAGACAATCATTAGCGAGGTAGCTAGAAAGGTGAGTTCTTTGGGGTCATCATACTGAATGATTGCAATTATTTTTTCCGTACAAAAGAAACATGTAATAATGAAAAAGTAAATGAGACTGATGTTCTCTGTCATAAATTTCTTATGGTTTTAATGTATAAAATTATTATTTGGACTTCATTACGACACTATTTGCGTGTATCCATTCCCTTCTGGACGACGGATGTCAAGTGCATTGTGAATTCATCCATACGATAGTGGCATCATCATGGTAAAATTTTACTAGGGTTTTCTCATAATGCATTGTGTGGTGTTTTCACCACACCTTGCATTGTTCACAGATGTGACTCAATACTCATTGTTGGATACCTATGATGCCCTAATTGTTCACTTTCTTCAAGACAAGCTTGAACTATTTTTCTATTTGGATCACCTCGTGTAAACTAAGTAATATAATCAGTATTTCAGTGAATTCCTTATAACTCACTCAATTTAAGGATTTTTTTTCTGTAACTTTTTGCTTTTATTATATTTTTTCTTACATTCGGGAAACGTCATCAGCAAAAGTCCAACCTTATTGCACTGAGAAAGATATCATGATCATGATCACGAAGCTAATATTGCCTTTGATCTTTAATGCCCCTCATCAGGATGACTCTTCTCATCATCTCTATTTGACCCAAACTCATTAGGGTTCCCTTGTCTAATTAGCAATGTTACGAGGTTGCGTAACTACTGGCATCTGATGGTTCTTAGATCATGGTCAAGATCGAAAACACAACATTGGTGTAATTGTGATTGCCAAGAAGCATAGTCATCATAGGAAAACGGAAGAAATAAGGCTTGTTTAATTGCGCAGGCGATGCCAAACACGGAAGTGTAAAGGTGAGTGTAGAGACCATGAACGTCAAATTGAGATGTGACCTCCTCACGCCGGGAGGAGGGAAGGATTGCTTTGGATTTCACAAAGTATGGTAGAAAGAGCATCGGCGGAGACAGTGCTGCCAATGTGAGTGATTATAACAAATCAACTTGACCACACAGCTATGAAGCACCGGCACAGATACAGGTGCGGTAAGTTTCTGGTACGGCGCAACGTCAAAATTTAAAAGTCAAGGATACGGGTGTGGCATGATATGTTATAAAAAATATAATATATATATATATCAAGTGCAATAAATCAAAACATCAAACATAAATCATAACTTGAAGTACAAGTCCACAAATCAATGCAACATGACATGAAGTTTTCAAACATTAAGCATTCGTGAATATTACATTTAACTTCTCATATGTTTAACAAAAAAAAGATAAAATTAAACTTAAGTCTACTCATCAGTCTCTTTTTTCTTCTTCATTGTTGGAGATCAACTTTATTGTTGGAGATCAACACCTTTAATCTCTGGTTAGTCTTGAGATAAGTTAACCGTTTTGTTATTAACTTGGGTCGTATCAACACGTTCAATACACGTACTTGTAACAGAAACGTACCAGTACCAGAAACATACTTCGTACAGATACACAACTTAGTTGGAATTACCAACGCTTCCTATCATAGAGTCAACTTTCTCTAGAAAAACAGACTCCAATCACAATACGTGGAATGATGTGCTAAGTCCAAGTGTGTCCACATAGGTGTATCTGTCGAGTATAGGGTACGTACCGGATACGTATCTGATACGGGTATGTTGTCTTTGGGGAAGTATTCGTGCTTCATAGCCACACATTTTTCATTGCACTGTAGATAATGCAACACCTCTTTGCTTATGAGAGACCTCTGAGGGAAGAGAGTGTCATAGTTATAATCATAATCTAATTGGATGTAATGCCACTGCTACCATCTTTGTGAAAGATTTTGGCATGTAGATGATGAGGATGGATTTGAATGGGTCATCCAACCCATGTGATGGTGTGATCCATGAAATGTGGGTCTCAAAGTCGTGTATATACATCATCTCCTGATGGAATTGATGTAAAAAGTTTCCAAGGGAAAAGAGTTTGTTTCACTCTTCCTCTTTTTGGCAACGGCGAAACAGAAGGATAGCTTGTCATTGAAACCAACGAAGCTATTGATGAACCACAAATGGAGATTGAAATGGAGATTGAAGACCACAAGAGTGTCAAACCTTCAAGATGTTAAATAGAAGCTTGTTACAGGACAACCTGTAAGGCATCAAAATCACAAGCTACAAAGAATGCTATGAGAAGGAAGGAGGGGGAGCGGAGCAACCCTAACCCTATAAGGAGGAGAACAAAGGAACTAGAGAGGAAGAGAGACATTTTCAGAATTTCTTTGATAGCATCACATAATGGCATGGGTATAAATAACTCCAACATAAGAGAAATGTTAAAAAAAAATGCACTAAGAATTCGAACATCGACTCGATTAATAAAAGATGTCAAACATGAGCACATGATGGCGTTGATTAACGACATAGATAACTGACCGTGACTCTGTGAGAGACCATAACATCAAACCCGTACATCGAATCGATTAATAAAAGGCGTCTAATATGAACACATGATGAAGCTAATTAACGACATAGATAACTAGTCGTGGGGGACCATAACATCCCACCATCCTTCAAATCGAGCTTGTCCTCAAGCTCGAATGAGGCTTGAAAGGCCTGATCATCTGGCTTTTTGAATTCCCACCAAAACAACTCCTTGTCGTGCATCATTATAGCAGAGACTACATCGAGAGGAGAGTTGTTATCGTGCTCACAGATGTCATGAAAGACTACAAAGACCTGGCGTTATAGAAGCACTTACTGAGGGAAGACCATTAGGAATAATATGTAGTCCAGATAAGCGTGCTCAATGAGCGGCCAAGGGTGATAGAGAACCATTTTGAATGTGAGTTGCGGTGATCGGAAGCAGCAGTATTTGTTGGGGGTGATCGTCGAAAGGAGGGGCTCTATAGGGGCTGACATAACAGGTGATTGGACGGAGGGCGCTGGATGGAGTCGGCAAGGACTGATGGTGATGGTGTCGGCAGTGTGAACTGCGGTGAGGGAACAACTAAAGGCAATGGTGGGGAGACAAGAACTACGGAGATCAGTAGAGATTCTTTATCACTATTGGGATTAGGATCGATGGCTTCTCTAGTGGAATCAGATACCCAAAGTGTCCAGACGTTGTGAGTTTATCAATGTTAGAGATTAGTTGTGAAATGGTGACTTAGTGCAATGCTGACTTCTCCAATAACTGTTGGAACATCAAACAGAGGACAATTGAAACGTCTAAGCTCATCTTCATGCTGAATTAATTAATAAATCATTAATCGAATAATGAGTTAATATGGATGGCCGCTCAAGGCTCGAGGAGATAGGGGAAATGGTGGCTTGAGAGAAGGAGATAGTCGCAGCGATTTAATTAATTAATCAAGGAATTACACAGTTAATTACTGAGTCATCCCACTGATTTTACCATGTGACACTATGATGGCTTGTAGTATGCGGCGATGGCCACAATAAGGGAAGTCGGTGGGCGGCTAGAACAAGAAGGTCTATGGCTTGATAGGGATAGAACGACAGGCGTGCGAGATGGATCGGCAGCAGTAGAAGATGTCGGGGGTCGTAGAGGGAGTAGCAGTGGCTGGATCGTGAGATCGGTTTGAGAGTGATCACAGACAAACGGGCAGCGCAAATCCTGGTTTGTCGAGAGTGGAAAAGTAGAGGGACAAGAAACCCTGGGTGTCATGATCGGCAGGGAACGGCAAGTTGGCGGGGTCGATGATGGTTCCACTTGCGGAACTAGGGCTTTCTGCAAAGAACGGTGATTGTGTCGTGATTGGAGAACAACGAGCGCAGTGTGCTTGACGACGAGCTCACGGAAACGACGAGAGCACGATGAGCTCGGCTGGTTGCTGGAAGAACGATCGCATGAAAAAGGGACTACTACAAACTAAGAATAAATGAAGCACGACTGCACGTTTGTTGCAATTAATCGAATGTCGTCCTCGTTATGGGGTTTTTTGCTGATGAAGGAGAAGGATGTGAGAGTAAATAGTCGCTGGAGAGGAGGTTGCAGAGCATGTTGAAGAGTAAATACTTAACCTGGGGTTTCAAAAGATCTTCCAAATGAACTACGCAATCGAATTGTAAAGCAATGATCTCGATTATTTCATAGATAAAAAGTGCAAATAGTAATTAACAAATTTACGACAAAAAGGAGTAGGGCAACGAGTCAGCTATATTTTTTAGATCAAAATTAATTCACATAAATTTATAAATAAAAATAAATGCTTGGTGAGATGAATAAGATATGTACCTCAGGATCACAATGTAGTGTTGGATCTACTCTTTTCTAGGCTCAATGGTAGAGAAGAGAAGAATCAAAGTTGAGTGGAATATAAAAGATTAAATGTAATAGAATCTTCGGGGTTGGGAGTGCTCGGGAGGTGCTGTGGAAGGCTAGGAAGAGATAGAGTACGATTGTGGGAAGCATGAAAGAGATCGTGTAGGATGGAGATTGCCAAAGAGGAAGATGGGGTGGATTTCAGGGCTCTCAGAGCTGGAATAAAGGAGGCCAGCACCTGAGATGGTCAGCGGCAGAGACGACAGGACTAGTTGAAATCGTCTAAGGAACGTCATGGACGTATCACCAACAATCGGCTAGTGCTCCAGCGGCAACGGTGAGCCCGAGATAAGTGTTGTCGGGGGACCGGAATTGGAAATGAACAAACGATTGGGGCTTCAAACAATCGGCGCGAAAGGGAGGCAAAACAAAGAAATCTACCATTTGCCTCATTTCCCTCTCTCTTGTGAATTGAGAAGGGGCGGGCTTAAATAAAGTGGACGAATTTTTAATGGTAATTAATTATATAAGAAATTGGGTCAATAAGAGGGGGTTTAAAGGGTTGATTTACCCCTTGAGATTCTCTCATAAAAATAATTTTGAAGTAATAAAATACTTTAATTCTGATATTATTAATTTCATAAATAAATACACAATTAAATTTTTTATTTTACCGGCCCAAATTGCCACTACGACCAAATTTAACAGACCATTTTATTCAAGGTTTTACGGATTGATCACGTCAAGAAGTTGTAACAAAGAGTACAATCACCTAGTATGCACGAGTGGCATACGCGAATATAAAATGAGAACAAAAATAAGTGTGCATAGGGAACATGCATGAACATAAAATACGAAGAAAAAATAAAATAAATGTGTTACTATGATGCTCCCACAGATTTCCTAACACAAAAACACCTTAGACTTGTTTGCAAGATAAAGATAATGAACTATAAGTCTCATCAATCTGATGGCAGTGATTTGTAAGCTACGAAGCACGGATACTTAAAAATGGTCTACGTATCGACTTGAACGCGTATCGGATACGGGAAACGCGCGGAAACGCTCCAGGAAATGCATTTTTTTAAAAAAAAATTATTTTCGGAATCGCGTATCCCGCAAGGGGGATACGCGATTCTGTGAGATATAGGACCGGCTTGTTGCTCGCGTATTTCATTTTACGCATTAGGATTTTGTGTTCTGATCCCGCCGGTGTTCCGCTCTTAATCCCGCCGGTGTTCCGCTCCCGATCCCGCCGGTGTTCCGCTCCCGATCCCGCAGGTACTCCTTCTTTTCCTGCTTCTTCTTCCTTTTCTTCTTCTTCTTCTTCCTCTTCTTCTTCTTCTCTTGCTTCTTCTCCTCCTCCTCCTCTTTTTCCTGCTCTCCTCCTCTCCTCCTTCTCCTTCTCCTGCTCCTCTCCTCCTCATCCTCCTTCTCCTCCTCCTGCTTCTTCTTCTCCTGCTTCTTCTTCTCCTACTTTTTTTTCTCCTGCTTCTTCTTCTCCTACTTCTTCTGCTTCTTCTCCTGCTTCTTCTTCTCCTTCTCCTTCTCCTTCTCCTTCTTCTCCTACTTCTACTTCTTCTTCTCCTGCTCCTCCTCCAACTCCAACTCAAACAAGTCATGAAGATGAGATTTTCCCCCTTGCCCTTGATGGCTTTCCTTTCACAAAATTTGAGTTTTTAATGTTAGCAACATATACTCTTGCAGGAATCTTCAAGCCTTCTCCACAACTTGAGGGCTCCACCATACTTGGTACTGCGATCATTTCATATCTTATTTCAAAATCATTCACGATTTCTAAACATTTCGTAATACTAGTGAAGAGTTGCACTTGACCGTTGGATTCACATTCAAATAAAATATGAGATTGTAATCAACCTCTTTCTTATTTCATCTTTTTCTCGGCTCAACAGTTAATCTATTGTTTTATTTTACCTTTTTTCTGGCAAAACATTTTACTGAATGATGTTGTACAAAAAAATTGTGTGTAGCTAGGAATTTCTCACATGATCCAATTTTATTATGAGTCTGTTAACATTGTTTGTTATGAATTTCATTGTTGTTTAAATTAGGTCATATCTTTCATAACATGAATTCAAGTAACGGCATTACTGAAAATGACGAAAAGCTTTTTTGGAAATATGTGACAAGAGGGAACAAGTTAACTGAATGATGTGGAAGTATAAGTTAGACATGTAATTTTTGAGGTAAGCCTTACAAAAGTTCATACACTCGTGTGAAGGGTCATTTATTGAGGATCAAGAGTGGTGGAATTGGAGCATGTAACAAGGTTCTGGCTTCCACATACGAGAACATGTTGAAGGAAGATAAAGATGCTAAATAGCTTGTTGAGCGAAGACTTCCAAAATTTATATATGTAGCTCAAGTACTTCAAGTGGAGTTGGAAGTGTTGGAAGTGTTGGTGATAAGCGGAAAAGAAATGATGATTCAAGCGGTAGAGAAAATAATCCAATTTCTAGTGCATTCAATAATGAGGATAGAGCTCATTTAGATGTTTTAATTGCTAGGACATTTTATTCGGCGGGGTTGCCTTTCAATCTAGCAAGAAATCCTTATTGGAGGGAATCTTATTCTTTTGCCGCTAGTCATAACCTTGCGGGATACGTACCAACCGGATATAATTCTCTAAGAACCACATTATTGTTGAAGGAGAAGATCCAAATTGAAAAAAGATTAGCTCTCATTCGAGGGATGTGGGTAGAGAAAGGAGTTAGTATTGTAAGCGACGGATGGAGCAATCCACAAAGAAGACCACTCATTAATTTCATGGCAATAACCGATTCCAAAGCAATGTTCTTGAAGGCGGTTAATTGTGAAGATCAAACCAAGAACAAGTATTTTATTGCCTCTTTGATCAAAGAGGTCATTTTAGAAATCGGATATGAAAAGGTTGTTCCGGTTATAACAGATAATGCGGCGAATTGCAAGGGGGCGGGCCAACTAATTGAGAGTGAGTTTTCATCATTTTTTTGGACTACTTGTGTGGTGCACACTCTCAATCTAGCTTTGAAGAACATATGTGCCGCTAAGATTTCAGAGAACAATGCGGTTACGTATGAAGAATGTTCGTGGATTACCCATATTGGTGATGATGTCATGTTCATTAAGAACTATATAATGAATCATTCTATAAGATTGGCTATTTTAATGAGTTTGTGAGCTTGAAATTATTGTCTATTGCCGAAACTCGTTTTGCTTCAATTATCATCATGTTAAAATGATTCAAACTTATAAAAATAGATTTCAAAGCATGATTATTAGTGATCATTGGCTTTTGTATCGTGATGATGATATGGAAAAGGCTAGACATGTGAAAGAGAAGGTCTGGGATGATGATTGGTGTGCTTCCATTGAGTATATTCTTTCATTCACCGCTCCAATATATGACATGATTCATTTTTGCGATATGGATATAAGCCTTATCTTCATCTAGTATATTATATGTGGGACACAACGATTGAAAGGGTGAGGTAGGCTATCTACTCTCATGAGAGGAAAAGAGAAGAAGATGTACTACCTTTTTTGAGGTAGTACATGCTATCCTAATGGATCGTTGGAACAAAAATAATACTTTGTTTCATTGTTTTGCGCATTCATTGAATCCAATGTATCTTTTTTAATTATAAATTTATATTTGTCATTTGTATAATTGATTTTTAACTCAACTTTTTTTACTAGATATTATAGTGAGCAATGGCTAGCGGAGGATCCAAATAGAGTTGCTCCTCATAAAGATCCGGAAGTAAGAAAAGAAAGAATTAAATGCTTAAAAAAGTATTTTTCAAGCTTAATGGAGGGTAATGCGGTCGCCAAGGAGTATGCGGAGTTCATTGACAAATCGGGGGATTTTAACGATTATGATTCAATTCAAAATCGTTATCTCTTATATCCAAAGACTTGGTGGATAAATCATGCCTCGTCGGCCCCTTCGCTTCAAACCATTGCATTGAAGTTATTAGTACAACCATCATCTTCTTCATGCGACAAGAGAAATTGGAGTACTTACTCATTTATCCATTCAATGAAAAGAAATAGAATGACATCGCAATGTGCAGATGATTTAATAAATATTCATAGCAATTTTTGTCTTCTTTTTAGAAGAGATCAAAAATACAATGAAGGAGAGTCTACATTGTGGGATACTGCGGGCGATGGCTTTGAGTCATTTCAAGATGTAGGTACACTTAAGATAGCTAATCTATCGCTTGATGAACCAAGGTTGGAGTTCTCGATTATTGAAGAAGATGATGAAGTTGATACTATTGAAGAGAGTGTTTAATTTTTATACTTGATATTTTGCATGTGAATGTAACAAAACAATGCTCAATTGATGTAATGATGTATTGATGTGGACATGTGATAGATTGTTCTTTATGGTGTTTGTTTTCTTGAATGTTATTTATAGCTTTATATGAAATGTCAATGATATATAATATATTGTTATTAATTTTTTTCGTTGTAGTTCAAAATATGTACAAATAGTTTGTTAATTGTCTTATTCTTATATTAATTAATACTTATATTAAAATAATTAAAACATTTCCTGCATCCTAATTTTTTAAAAAAATCATGTTTCTCGTATCTATTTCGTATCGTATCTCATATCCCGTTTCCGTCCCCGTGCTACATAGATTGTAAGTTAAATCATGAGAAAAGAGAGTTGATGTATGATCCCAATAAATACTGCCGATTGATTGGGAAGCTAATATACCTTGACCTCAAACGTCCTGATCTAGCCTATCCAATAGTAAACCAAATTGGCTCATGGTCCCGTGGAGACTCCCTCGGTGTAATACTACTGTGGGATTCTTCAATATTTGAAAGGAACTCTTCGAAAAGATCCATCTTATCAAAGAAGTGGTGTGGCGCTCATGAGTTAGAGAGATGTACAAATGTTGATTCCAATGATTGAATTGATACTAGATGTTGAACTACATGTAATGGTACTTGTGGTTGGAAACTGTTAAGCCTCCAGACGAGGCTAGGCTATTCGGGCAACATTACCAGCGGCGGAGACGGGGCGTGCAAGGCAACAACGGGGCTGAACCAATGGGTTCAGCCCCCTCTTCTTAAAAGATCGGCTCAAGGGGGCTGAACCACATTTGGTTCAGCCCCATGGGGGCCGGCCGGCCCCTCGGTTGGCCGGCCTTGGGTCCCGGGTTATATATACTCGGACCCCTCTCTTTTGGAGGCATGCAAGTATTATCTCAGGTATTTCTCTTCTCTCTCATTTCAACCCTAATCTCTATCTTCTTCCTCTAGTTCTTCTTCTTCCCTAGTTCGTGCTTAACATTTGGTATCAGAGGATTCCTTCCTCCATCATGGTGACTACACGCTCACAAGAGGAGAATGGCCGCTTGGAAACCCTAGAGGAGAATTTGATGGGGCTTACCGATTCGGTAGCCGCCATCGAAGAAAATGTCAAAACGTCCACTCAAAGGTTGGAAGAGCGAATCGACGACCGCTTGAACGATATCATGACGTTATTAGCGCAAAATTTGAAGGGCAAGGCGGTGGCAGAGGAGGAACCGGGCGGATCTACAGGGAATAGGTCGGAAATGCCCGGACTTGGTGGATCGGGTGCGGGAAGCGTCGGATCGGGGGCGGCTGGCGTGGGACTTGCTGCTGCGAGCCAGGCGGGGGCTGGATCGGGTGCGGCGTACCACGGAGGGGCCGGATCGGCCTGGGGCGGCGTCGGTTGGTCGGGATCGGCTTCAGCGCACACGCAGGGGCCCGGATCGGCGGCTGTTGGCGGTGGCTGGGCTAGATCGGGGGTGGCGAGCATGCAGGGGGTTGGGTTTGTCCCGGCGGGTTACGGAGGAGCGGTAAATGTCGCAGGCGGCTCCAGCGGGGTCGGCTGGGCATCAGCGGCCCCTGTGGGGCTAGGATCGGAGCCGGCGAGCCATCAGGGCGCCGGGTTTGGGCCGGGTGGCTTCGGCATGGCTGGGGGTGGCTTCGGAGTGGCTGGACCCTCCGAGGCAAGCACGGGGAGGGCCGGATTTGGGCCGGCAGGCCTGGACATGGCCGGCAGGGGTGGCGGCTTCGCAACTGGTGTTGACGGAAGGGCTGGGACTTTTACCAAGCACGCTCCTTGGAGGCAAGGTCGGGATGGGTTGTTACCCCCACCGGCAGGAAGAGGGCAACCACCAGGCTTTGGAAGAGGGGTGCAGTGGGGAGAAGGGGGGCCTTTCCGTCATGGGGCCCCAATGGCGGGGGAACGCGGCCAAAGGCCGTACATGGCTCCCAAGTTGACTCGGATGAATTTCCCTCGGTACAGTGGGGGCGACGCTTTGGAGTGGGTACAAAAAGCTTAGTTGTTTTTCAGCTATCAGGAGGTGTCAGAGGCTCAGTGGGTGCTGCTAGCGTCCTTCCATCTGGAGGATGACGCGTTCCAGTGGACACAGTGGTTCTTGCGGGGACGGGAGTATGTTCCGTGGGAGGAATTTGTGGAAGCCTTCACGGCTCAGTTTGGGCCTTTGGAGTTTGAAGACTTTGAGGCGCTTTTACAGAAGCTACGGCAGAAGGGTACCGTGATGGAGTACAGGACGGAGTTTGAGAAGTTGGCCAACAGGGTTCAGTGGGAAGAAAAGACACTCCGCAGCTGTTTTGTATCAGGACTGAAGGATCACTTACGCGATGAGGTTCATGCCTACATGCCCCGTAGTCTGAACCACGCGATCAGCTTGGCGCGCATCCAAGAGGAAAAGTTAAATAGGCAACGAGCCCGCGGTCTGGCAAGCACACTACTACACCGGCCGCGGCCAGGAGAGAGACTCCAGTGGCCGGTCCCGACCGACGGTGACACGGTTGTCTTGGAACGAGTTACAAGCACGGAAGGAGAAGGGCATTTGCTTTAATTGTGATGAGAAATTTACGCCAGTACACAAGTGCCAGAAGGTCCAGGTCTTTATGTTGCATCAGGAGGAGCAGCTCGAGGAGGACGAGTTTCCGGGGAGGATTTGGAGCCTGGGGGGGGGGGGGGGCTTCGACTTGACGGAGTTGGGTGTGTCCTTCATGCCATGGAAGGGTGCAATCACCTCTGCTTACTATGCGGCTGGCGGGGAGGATTCGGCAGGAGAGGGTGACCATCCTGGTGGACAGTGGGAGTACTCATAATTTTATTCATCCAGATGTGGCAAAAAGGTGGGGCACGTGATTGACGCAGGAGCGGCATTCCAGGTTATGGTTGCAGACGGAAGCAAACTACAGTGCCAGGGAGTGTTGAAGGCGATGGAGCTTCGATGCAGAGGGTTATGTGGGGTGCACGGATGTCTATCTTTTACCGATCTGAGGCTCAGATATGGTGTTTGGAGTGCAGTGGCTACAGCAGTTGAGGAGGGTGACTTTTGATTGGGACCAGATGACGATGGAGTTCTCGCAAGGGGGGCCAGTTCTGTTTGAAGGGGCTAGATCAGATCTTCTCCAAAGAGATCTCCATTCGCAGCCTACAGCAGTTTCAGGAGTCCAATAGTCTGATGAAGGTCCTGTTGGGGGTGAGGTCTGACGAGGATAGACCGGCGGAGGTTCCTGACCAGATGCGGGCATTAGTGGAGGAGTATGATGACATTTTCCAGGAGCGGGGACGCTTCCACCGTCACGGTTCGTGATCACCAGATTGTGTACAGACGGGGCGGAGCCGCCCAACACTCGTCCTTACAGGTATCCCCACATGCAGAAGGCAGAGATCGAGTGTAGTGTGAAGGAAATGCTTGAGGCCGGCATTATACGGCCTAGTACCAGTTCCTTCTCAGCACCGATTATTCTGGTTTAAAAAGAAGGAGGATCGTGGCGTTTCTGCGTAGATTACCGTGCCTTAAACAGTGTCACCGTGAAGGACACGTTTTCGATTCCCGTGATTGAGGAGCTGTTGGATGAGTTGAGTGGGGCGACTAGATTCACGAAGTTGATTTGCGATCCGGCTATTATCAGATTCTTATGAAGGAGGAGGACGTGCATAAGACGGCTTTCAGGACTCATGACGGCCATATGAGTTCTTAGTGATGGTGAATGGCTTGACGGGGGGACCGTCTACCTTTCAGGCCAATATGAATGAGATTTTTGCCCATTCCTGCGACACTTCGTCTTGATCTTCTTTGATGACATTTGATCTACAGCGCTACTTGGGAGGATCATTTATCATGTGGCTCAGGTCTTCTCTACTCTTCGGCAACATAAGCTCTATGCTAAGAGGTCCAAGTGTTCTTTTGGACAAAAGAGGTGGAGTACTTGGGGCATCTAGTTTCGCGGATGGGGGTGAAAGCCGACCACGAAAGAGAGAGTATGCTTTCGTGGCCACGCCTCTGACCATTCGGGCGCTGAGGGGGTTCTTGGGCCTCACTGGGTACTACCGGCGTTTTGTAAGGGATTATGGGAAGATTGCTCGGTCACTTACGCAACTGCTACAGAAGGACGCTTTCTCGTGGCAGGATGAGGCCGAGACCGCCTTTCAGGCGTTGAAGAGGGCGAGATGCGACGACTCCAGTGCTGGCACTTCAGATTTCACTAAGGAGTTTGTGGTGGAGACGGATGCTTCCGGGGGGGAATGGGAGCGGTCATGATGCAGGAGGGACGGCCGATCGCTTTCTAAAGTAAAGCATTGGCTCCACGAACACTGGGCCAATCGGTGTATGAAAAGGAGATGCTAGCGGTTATTCATGCGGTGGCCTTATGGCGGCCATACCTGCTGGGACATCGTTTTAAAATACGAACAGATCATCAGAGCTTGAAGCACTTTCTCGACCAGCGGATTTCTTCCCCTCTTCAACAGAAGTGGGTCACCAAGTTGTTGGGATATGATTATGAGATCGAGTATCGGTCGGGGAAGGACAATCGGGTGGCTGACGCCTATCGCGCTTACTAGAGGGGGCCTTGGCGCACATTTCTATGCACAGTTGGAGTCGATGGATGAGATTCAGGAGGAGGTGCAGCGTGATCCGAGTTACGGGTTATTGTGGAGAACCTGCGGCAAGCTCGTGAGGTAACCCCAGGTTATACTTACAAAATGACGGCTATATTATCAGGAACGCGTGGTCATTCCTTGGCAGTCAGCTTGGAGGACGGTGATGATGCATGAGTTCCATTCGTCGTCGACGGGCGGTCACGCTGGTATTTCTCGCACTCCCCAGCGGGCCCGGGCAAATGTATTTTGGAAGGGGATGCGTCGTGACATTCAGGAGTTTGTTCAGAAATGTGATGTCTGCCAAAGGCAGAAGTATGAGACTACTTCTCCAGTCGGGCTACTCACCCCCTTGGAGATTCCGCATCAAATCTGGGATACGGTTTCTATGGACTTCATGATGGGCTGCCCAAGTCGCAGGTTTAAAACAGTTATCTTAGTGGTGGTGGACAAGTTGTCCAAGTATGGGCACTTCCTTGCTCTGAGCCACCCTTACACAGGGGAGTCTGTGGCGGCTTTATTTGTTCGGGAGATTGTTCGATTGCATGGGATTCCTTGGGCGATCATTCCGATCGGGACCTACTTTTGTGGCAGATTTTGGACGGAACTCTTTCGCTTGCAGGGGACTACATTGTGTTCTCAGCGGCTCACATCCCCAGACCGATGGACAGACGGAAGTCTTGAACCGGGCGTGGAAACTTACCTTCGTTGCTTTATCATGGATGAGCCAAGGACATGGGCCAGTTGGTTACATTGGGCGGAGTACTGATCAAAACTTCGTATCACTCCGCTAGCAAACTCACCCCTTTTGAGGTGTCTATGGTCGGCCACCTCCCTCCTTAAGCAATTATGAGTCAGGCAGTACCGCCGCAGTGACAGCAGTTGATCGGGCACTCCGTGATCGTGATCGGACCCTCGCCACCCTGCGCGAGAATCTTCGGGCGGCGCAGGATCGTATGAAAGCACAGGCAGATCGACATCGGACGGACGGGAGTTCCAAGTGGGGAATGAGGTTTCCTCAAACTTCGCCCTTACCGGCAGTTGTTTGTGGCGCAGCGGACAAATCAGAAGTTGGCACCCCGCTACTATGGTCCATTTCGGATCACGCGACGGGTCGGGCCAGTTGCGTATACCTTGGCATTGCCCGAAGGCTCACGGATTCATCCTACTTTCATGTTTCCTTGTTGAAGCGTAAGCTGGGTGAGGTTGTTCGGCCTTTCACGTGCTGCCAGAGGCTACTTCTGGAGGCGAGCTTCGCCCCATTCGGCAGATGTACTCTTGATAAAGTGGAGACGTCGGGGCACGGTGTACTGTCCAGAGCTGTTAATTAAATGGAAGGATCTCTCGCGGAGCACAATACTTGGGGGACTTGCTGGAGTTCCGTGAGCTTTACCCCGATTACCCACTTGAGGACAAGCTGGCTTTTGATGGGGAAGGGAATGTTAAGCCTCCAGACGAGGCTAGGTTATTCGGGCAACATACCAGCGGCCGGCAACGGCGCGTGCAAGGCAACAACGGGGCTGAACCAATGGGTTCAGCCCCTCTTCTTAAAAGATCGCTCAAGGGGGCTGAAACCCATTTGGTCAGCCCCATGGGGCCGGCGGCCCCTCGGTTGGCCGGCTTGGGTCCGGGTTATATATACCCGGACCCCCTCTCTTTTGGAGGCATGCAAGTATTATCCCAGGTATTTCCCCTTCCCTCGCATTTCAACCCTAATCTCTATCTTCTTCTCTATCGTCTTTTCTTCCCTAGTTCGTGGCTTAACAGAAACCCCTGTCGTGGAAGG